>JBBPDB010132174.1:0-16250 GCA_037974465.1 Brachypetersius altus
GACTATGTCTCTCGGCTGGCCTGGGAACGCCTCGGGATCCCCCTGGAAGAGCTGGACAAAGTGGCCGGGGAGAGGGACGTCTGGGTTTCCATGCTTAGGCTGTTGCCCCCACGACCCGACTCCGGATAAGCGGGAGACAATGGATGGATGGATGGAAATACCAACTGTTTGCTACACAAGAAAAAATCCATTAAAACCCGGCTGGAACAAAATTCCATTCAGGCAAACTGGGGCAAATATTGAAAAAGCTGAGCTAAACTTGGTATTGTTTCTTAGCATTAGCCACAGCCCAATATTTTATTAAAATACTGATCTGCAACCAAATTTATGATTAATATCCACACTGTTTACTTAAATCATTTTACTGCACTCATCCCATGGAGATGACCTCAACCTCAGTTTATTCCTTTTGTTGTTCTTTCCAGTTTAATACTTCACACACATTCTGCTAAAGCATGGCTGGTAGTCAGCCATAATACAAAATCACAATTCAGCTTGATTGTCCTTGACTGGGCCTGTGATATATGAAGAACAGGGAGAGTGGTGACTAGAGTTGAGCTGTGTGTAAGTCGGGAAGGCTTTTGCTGGCTCTGAGCGGTCCCGCACTGGAGCAGGCCGCTTGGCTGGGTTACTGCTCTCTTGTTTGATGTGTCTGTGTTTAATAGCCAAAGCCTTTTTGTCATTATTATGGAGTGTGTGCCATTTGCATTGTGGGCTGAGTAGAGCACTTGGCAAGTGGAGTGAAGGAGTGCGTATATGTGTGTGTGTGGGAGAGAGAGAGAGAGAGAGAGAGAGAGAGAGAGAGGCAGAGAGTGTTTTAATCTGTCATGGCTGTTTTCATTACTCAGGTTAGATGCAACCAGCGGCTGATTTATTTTGGCACAGTAATGCATTCAAGACAGCAACGGCTGAACCGAATGCCCCAGACAGTGTGGATGTGTGTGTGTGGATGTGTAAAAGTGGGTGGGTCGATGACTGAAGGCAGTGGGTATATGTTTGTGTATAAGTCCCAATAGGGAACAGTTGCATCGAGACACATTCAGTTTCTTACAGTTTCTAAGTGGATACTCAGTCTTTGTGTGTGTCCATTTTGTCTGTAAAGCTCTACGATTGTATGGAACCTTATTGTAGCTGGATCAGTGATTTGTTCCAGAAATATTACTACTTCTGTTATTATATCCGTATACTCGATGTACTGTTTACTTTGTAAATATCACTCTCCCTCTCCACAGCATTTAAATCTGACACCTGTAACAATTTGGGCTGTGTTCCTGAGCTATTGGGCCGTGTGTGTGTGTGTGTGTATATAAAGATATCTATATATGAGAATGATGTATATAACAGGATGATAGGGAATAAAAAATGATAAACATATAGTTTTATTTAAAAGACAGGCTTAATTATCTAGAAGAATATGTTTTGCTCATGCTTTAAACCTGCTCCCATTTTATATTATTTCCAGACACCAAGATGTGTTTTTCTGTAGATAAGCGAAGAATATAGGCCAGTGAACATGTAGACCAACAGCGAAGAAAGAGAAAATTGTCAAAATGGGAGAGGTCGTGTATCTGGTCGATGCCCTGTCTGTGTGAAATGAAATTATTTAAGCCTTAATCACGCCTTGCTAAAACAATGCTGCAGGCAAGCATTTGTTGTTTTGCATCTGTCGGGAAGTATAAACAAGGAATTCATTTGAATAAAGAATAGATGCAATTAAAATATTGATTACACACATCTCAAGTAATATAACAACGTTAATCCAAAGGAGATGGAAGGATAAGAGTTTCATACATGCAACGACTTTTTCCTTTTTTCCCAAGTTAAATGGTAATTTATACAATTCCTACAACTATTTAAAAAACAAAATAGAAACATTTAAAGAAGTTATATTGGTTCTCAGCTTCTTTTTGCCATCTAATCCAGTCTATGGTGTAGTAAGGCGGTTTTGATTGTGTGCATTTTAGATTTTTGCCTATAATGTCACCGCCAGTCTCTCCAGCTGCTGTCAGTGAGACCTAAAAGGCAGCAGATTTTCAAGAACAGGATGAACAGGAAGTCAAATCTCTTACATCCTATAATACGGTTTGCTTTTTCAGTGCTATTTAGTGTATTCGTTTCTAGACTGAACAAAACCCATGAGCCACCTTTTCCACAAAAAGCAAGAAGGGAAAGCTTTCTAGTTTTTTTCTTTTCGCTCTCCTTTTTTGTCCAGAGATCCGAAGGCAATAAATTGCGAATGCCGAACGCAGGATGGAGAAACCATATGGGTAACGAACCGAAATTCCTAGTGACAAGCAGATGTAGTGATTTGTTACAGTAATTTTAGTGGTATTGAAATTCATGGGCTTAAAGACCTGTGGCATATGGGCTGCACTTATAACTCCCAGATTATAACAAAGACTTGCCAGTTTTCCCAGGCTCTTTATCAGTTGATTGGCTCTCTCTCTCTCTCTCTTGGGTCGGCCAAATAGTGGCCAGGCGAAAAAGTTCCATTAGCTCTTTTGAAACTGTTGCTCTGTGATTATAGACCATTACACCCCTTTAAACTCAGTAAGCGTGTTGCCAGAACAACACGAAAATGATCAAAGCAACAGGGAAGAACCACATGAATGGTTGCCGAGTAAAAAAATAAAACCCAAATGGTCTTGATGGTGTAGCATCTGCTTGGCTTTTTTTTCAAAAGACTTTATTAGAGATTGAGATTGCACTGGCTGCACAGCAGCCATGCCAGCATGTTCCATTAACTCCATTAAGTCAGCGCTGCCCTGTGATTATTGTCCAATCATGTTCTGAAAAATAGCCAGTGCGACATAAAAAATGATCAAAGCTACTGAAAATAATCATAGGAACAGTCACAGTCAACACTAGCAAATAAAAGTTAGTCCCATACTAGTATTAGTCCAATATACTAGTATTCTAGCACTAGTATTGATGGAATACTAGCGTATTTTTCCTTAGGCTTTATAAGCGACGCTTCATCTGTCTACTCTGTTGTTCTTTGTTAGCTGGCAGCTATAGCCATGGCCAGAGTGCGGTGTGTATTCTCTAGGGAGTAAGAACACTGTTGTTGACTGATATATGACACCAGTTGACATCTGGCACCCTGGCGTCCCTAGAGAAGGCGGAACACACATTTTGCACGTATGGGATATGGGCACACGCTTTGACTCCATATCTGTCCTTCTCTCACACACAATAAATGCATGGATATGTTTCACATATATGCAAAAGAGGGCCCTGTCATCTACTGGCTTTACTGAAACACATACACAAATCTCTCAGCCCTGTGCTGGCTAGACATAGGTTATTCTGGGAGACCGTGGCGAATCGTTGCCTCTTAGGAGTTACACAATGGAGACCGTCAGTCTGATTCTGGGACAGAGTTTAGTTATTGGAGGCAGAAAGAGTCTGTCACTCACAATGCCCTGACACCCGTCACTGTGGTCTGGTATTTGAGAAATGTGTTTGATCCATAGAGTTGTGTGGACGCTTCTGCATGTGTGTCTGTCAGTGTGTAACCGTGTCCATCTAACCCCTTATAAACCCTCATTCTCATCTGTCACTCAGTCTGTGTTCTCTGAAGTGTTCCTGTCAGCCCTGCTACTCTCACAAAGCTCTCTCTCTCTCTCACACACACACACACACACACACACATAAATGCATGTACACACATACACACACATGCACAGACTGGCAGGCATTGTCTTTCCCTTGTAAACTTTACTAGTGCTTGAGGTCAGGGCACAGGCTTACTCAGCTTGCTCCATTGTCTCTTCTCTTGGCTACTGTCTGTTTAGGCCTTTCACATACATTTACTAGCGTACACTGTTTGAGTGCTTCACTCTGTTTTGTACATCATACTTCCCTACCATCGAATAGGGCAGTATATCTATAGCTCCAAAAAATTATTTTCTCTGGTTAAGGTTACATTTCCTTTCAAAGTCAATGAATAATAGACTTTTCGATCTGATTTGCCAGAAATTGGGGACAAGATTGAGCTTAGCACACAAATCAACTGCTTGGACTGATAACTATCTCAATAAAGAACTTGGCTAGGCCTTACTTCTAGGATAGCAGTAAATGCCTTACTTGATAGCTGTAATTAGTACTGCCCAGGCTGGTCTCTGCTGTTCAGTAATCACATGTTATTGTGCCTGAAGTTTAAAACGCATCTGTGGTATGTAGCAAACACACTTATCGTCAATGTCTGAACTGCACTTTGTGTCTTTCGAAAGGTAACATTTCAGGAGACTGAAAAAAAAAAGACTTAATTTAAGTTCATGTACTGAACCTTTACATTTCAAAGTAACACATTTCTATGTTGTTTTGACCATTTGAATGGTCCATTCATCAGAACATTTTCACACACTGGAAAAGGCATATGGCCTTTTTTAAAGCGTGTAAGAATTAAAGTGAAAAAATGAGATACAAGTTTTTGTTCCAACAGCAACAGTACGTCAGGGGAAGATTCCTTTATCACTTGAAGCCGAGAATAGTGTGCCACACAATATTCCACACAAACCTGATCACTGTTTTACATTTCAAGTAAAGTAGAGCTTTATTGTATTTTTTATTATATTTTTCTGTAGTAATTGTGCTTTCTTTGAACTATCATGTTTCATCATTGCTGTGTTTTGCTTCTTGAAGAAAGCACTTTTATAATTAAAGTTACATGCTACATATAAGTAAAGATTACACAGGTCATCAGGTCAAAATCATCAGAGATGAGTTTGTAGTGTTTTTCTTGCTGATTTCAAATCCGTGTTTAGTTTTTCCCGCACAGTTTTTGTGATGAAGCTAGTTCTATGCTGCATGATAGTTGGTATAATGATCATATAATCATATGCTGAGTGTTTTTGAAGAAACAGTGGGAGTTGACTGACACTGATCATTAAATCTATGCCACAGTGTGGCCTGTCTGACTCCACACTGAAAATATTGAAACAGTACTTGGTTGGTGCCTGCGGTTTATTAAAAAACGCATGCAAATTTATTGCAAATTTAATATTACTCATAATTCAAAATGTAGAAAAGTGTTGTGGTTTCTGATGATTACAATATTTGTTTTTGTTGACCTGTTATTGTAGATTATTACAATAATTCGCATCATTGAACAGTACACAAAACCTCTGAAGAGACAAAACCAAGTTTATTTGGTTATTTGGCACAATGAGACGACTTCTGAAATAGCAGTGCTGGGGTGCAAATCAGGGGTAGACCTAACTATAACAAAAGGTTAGGCCTACTAAGTAAGAGATCAGGCAATTTTTAGCTGTTGTAGTGATGCATGACTGCCATCTAGTGTTTTCTGAGCCTATTGCAGGACCAATGAAATCTAATCCACACAGAACCCACATATGTCGAAATCATCTTTGATTACCAACGACAGAGGCCATGAACCCTTACCTGAGACCTGTCCACCAATGAGAGACTCAGAGGGGTGCTGTCATCTATTGGCTGGTCAAACCGTACCGACTGGGCTAGGGGTGTGGTTTTTTGATAATCAAAGACATTCCATCTGCATTCTAGAAGTCTCTATGGACAATGTGGGGAATCCCGGCTCATGGCCATGACCTTCTAAGAGAGAGAGAGCAAGAGAGAGAGACATAGAGTGAGAGATTTCTGGCAAGTTGAGCGCACCAGAGCATCTGGCTCCACACTACGGAGTTGCATAGCTTCCAGAACATTTAGACGGTTATATGAGCTGAAACTATGTGGGTTGAATGGCTCTGGTATCCCACACCCAGTGCTCTGACCGCTGTCCCTATCACCTGCTGCTGAAGGCCTGAGGCCTGAAGCAGCCTGCATTTCCTGCTCTCAGAAAAGGAACGGAGATTGTGTGTCAATGATTTACTCGGCTAAGTGCTGGCCCGGGGACATTCTTTGGTTTTTAATTGGACAGATGGAATGCACATGATTAAGATGCTTCCTTTCATGCCCCATTGACACCCTGTGTGTTAATGTTTCAGTTTGTGTTGACCACATTCTTTCTCACAGACAGGTAAGGGGCACTGACAACAAGGGCTTCATACAAAGACACACAGTGGGAGTAATAAATTAACTGGACATTTAAAGCTGGTGGCACAAAATCTTTATTTAAAGTTGATCATTACACCCTCGGTTTCATGAACATAGCACTGTTCTGCTTTCATTCACCGAGCCTGTACTGCCATCTACTGGCTATGCTTTCAGGGGGAGTATTTTTGAAACTGTACATTGTACAGAAAGCACTGAAATGCAAGGTTTTTTTTTTTTTAGATCTCTGATTTGTTTTTAGTGCAAACAATGCAAGAACTTTTTAGGAGCTCTAGAATGAAGTGCAACATTGGGATTTTTACTCAGGTACATACACTACACAACATAATGAACTTCTGGAACCAAATCAGCACAATGGCAAAAAAATAAAATACATCATTTTTTTTTTTAAACAGGGCTAGAGGCCTGATTGATATTTTATGAATTCACAGACTATGAAAGTCAACAGACATTGAAACAGAATCAAGGTTCATCCTAGAATTACTGTAACAAAAGCTCTAGTTGCATAATGTTGTACTCAGTTTTTTTTTCCCTTCCCTTAGATATCAAGAATTATAAGAGTTTATTCTCTCAAGACACACCCATCATTATCTGTGAACCGTATCAGCATTTCATAATTTGTTCCAACATACACGTCCACCACGTTTGGACACCCTACCTAAAGAATAAAACTAAAGTAAATATCAAAGGGAAATGGGTTTTATTGGAGATAAGGCACTAGAAAGTAATCTGGTATTATCTTTACTGTAACTAAACGTTACACCGTTAGAGGTTTGGCTCTTTTGTCTGTTTTTTGAGGCAGAAAATTGAGTAATATCAGCAAGAAACGTATTGTGGATATAATAATATTGATAGAATAAGGTCACAAATAATTAAGCCATGGGTGCATAGTAAGTGCTATTTCTGTGATTATCTTTCAAGATCCCTCCTGGTGGTTTATGGCTGTGGGGTATAGCGCAGGTAATTTTTCCCAGAAGGCACTTCTTTGGTGGTGAAACCTGCAGGAAAAAGCTTCTTGGCTTCATCGTCTGAGAGAGAGGGGATGACCATGACATCATCTCCACGCTTAAAGAGGGAGTAAGAGAGAGCAAATCAACAAAGCTGTTATCAAGAAACACAAACATTCACTCATATCTAAAGTATAAAAGTTAACTGAACAAAAAATGAAGGCGTTGGTCGCTGAATTCCAGATAGGATTCTAATTACCTTCCAGTCAACAGGTGTGGCAACCTTCTTCTTAGCTGTTAGCTGCAGAGAATCAATGACCCGAAGTATCTCGGTGAAATTACGCCCCGTAGTGGCAGGGTAGAGGATAGACAGCTTCAGTCTCTTATCAGGACCAACAACAAAAACCTAAAAAAATATAAAAAATAAAAATTCACAAAACATCTACAACAATGTCCATTCATTCCACTCTAATTACCCAAACAGAAGGCCACATTTTAAAATGAAGACAAGTGTGGAACTTAAATTGTGCAGCTATATCCCTTACTTCATAAAGAACTAACAGCATAGAGCAAGGGTCTCAAACTCTGGTCCTGGAGGGCCGCTGTCTAGCACAGTTTGATGGTTCCCCTCCTCAAACAGTCACTAAACCTGACAATTAACTGATGAGGTGAACCAGGTGTTTCTGAGCAGGGAAATCGCCTAAACCTGCTGGATCAAGGCCCTCCAGGACTGGAGTTTGGCATAGAGCAAGGGTCTCAAACTCTGGTCCTGGAGGTCCAGCACAGTTTGATGGTGGTTCTCCTCAAACACATTCACTAAAACTGAAAATTGACAAGGTGAACCAGGTGTTTCTGAGCAGGGAAATCACCAAAACGTGCAGGACCAGGGTTCGACACCCCTGGCATAGAGTACATAGAGCTTTATAGGTGAAATTGGGTAGTGTTTTGTTTAACAGATATAATGCACCATCATTTGATTCAAAGTTTCTAAAGAAACCCACGCAGCGGGCAGTGAGAGGCAAGCCATCTTTGTCTCTCTCATCAGGGTCCAGCATCCCCAGCTGGACGGACAGCTCTCGCTTGTCGTCTGCTATGATGGGGAACGGCAGGGGAGTGCTAGCCTGCTCAGGGTGAAGAGCCATCACATCCTACACACAACGGACAATTTTAAATTGTTAGGCTAATACTCAAATACAGATACTTAAGCACAGAATAAATAATTATACAGTATCTTTCAATCGTTTACATGTCAAAGTACTCAGGGAATAATCATAAAGGAAATTATAAACACAGCAATTAAAAGAAAAACTAAATAACTAATAGTGACAGAAGAGACAATCTTGCGCCAAAAAGTGGGGGGAAAAAAGACATTTCTGTGGAAAGTGGGAAAGTGTGGGTTTTAAGCAGAATAAGTCAGCTTCTGCTTTTGTTCCAGGGATGACTGTAATCTATTGGACCGCAGACAAACAGAATCTTCTGTGGAAATGATGAGCTTTCACCATTCACACAAGTTCAGCCAAAGGTTTCTGAGAGAGTGCATGTGTGAGTAGGTGTGAAGGCTAACTGATTCGAAGACCGGACACTAATCTTACACTCCTTAACATTGAGGAGAAAAACGAAACTGAGGGTCTATTATATGAAAGGTTTACGTTTGTCATGTTTATGACCTAAAATGTGATCACAGAGAAATTGGAGGACAGTGAACTATAAAAGTAAAACAAGCTCCAGTTCGGTCAAGAGCAGCAGGCTGGGGCTTTGTAACAGAGTAGTCTGACATTTTGTTCAATAAAAAAAACTTGATGCAGAGCACCAAAATAGGTAAAGCACCAACACAAATCTGCCTCCCACCTTTTACCCCTTTGAGACCACACGGGGGGGTGGTGCTGTGTCCTCCAATCAAAGCGTTCGTTTAATTTCTGGGGGTCACTAGCCTAAGGTTGGCTAACCCTAGATACGTCTCTCTCAGGTCAATGCAGAGTTGTCACGTTTATATAGAGACAAACCTAAAAAGGCTATTTGAGGCCTGGCCTGCCCACAGTGACAGGTTGATTATGCCAAATGTTTGATGTGTGTGTGTTTGATCTTTAATCCTAGTGTGAATATTTTATCTTTAAACAGCAGCACAGAGCATTCTAGATCCCATCTAGGGAACCCATGCTCTGCTTTTATGTTTACCCTATTCCAACACAATATCTTCATAGCTATTCAATAAACCAGGACAACATGATATACACTAAAGACCACGTCTGATACAAACTCCATTTGTGAGCACTTAAAATGGTCAAAAGTTAAAAGGCATTATAACAGATAAAAATGATTTGCACTTGTTGGATCATGTGATAGCTTTGGATCTTTGATTTGTGGATGGCTTTGATTTGTTAAGAGGCTTATTTGCATATGGCAAACATCTGCAATATCAGCAAAGGCAAGTATTGTAACAAATTAAATAAGCAAAAGTAAACAAGAGAGCAACCGTAAGTGTGATATTGTTTTCTATTATTAAAAAAAAAACTAAGTATAGCAAATAAGCCACAAATATTGTATCAAATGTACTTTAATAGAGGTATGGACTCAGGTAAGGTCAAATAAGGACTTGAGTCACAAAGTTAACTTGAGACTCAACAAATAAACAAAACAAAAAACAGACAAAAAAAAAAAAAAGACTGATTCTAGCCCTGAAATGAAACAAAGCTGCATCTGACTGCAGACGGAACTCTCAACAGTTGTGTACTTTTCATGTTAATGGACTGCCAAAAAGCAAACTAGGACTTCAAAAGCATATTTAATACAGACCACTAACAGCAGCTTTTTCAGTAACTAAAATCATGCTTTGCTTATTTAATAGGACTCACTTAGCACGTAAACTAGGGATGCACCAATTGATCGGGCAGTGATCGGGTGGGTGGCGTAGTGGGTAGGATACTTGCCTCTAGACCAAGAGGTCATGGGTTCGAATCCTACCTTCAGCACCCCCCCAATGTTCCTGAGCAAGACCCTTAACCCCAAGTTGCTCCAGGGAGACTGCCCCCTGTAGTTAGGAATTGGAAGTCGCTTTGGATAAAAGCGTCTGATAAATGCCGTAAATGTAAAATACAGTTCGGTTCTCAGAAATAATTCGTGAATGCTAATCTGCGTAAAAGGGGTTACTGTATTATAATCAAATATTTCCAGTTACAACTGAGCCACGTTTTAAAACATTTTAAAACATTTTTCACTGTAAAAAGTTGTGGACTTTTATTGTGTATTGTGGACTTTTAAAATACAATTTCACATTTAAAAACAAGGAAAACACTTAATAATTGTTGACATGTCTGCTTACACACAAAGACAAAAATATAGTCCACTTTCAGATTTGTACATTTCCAGCAGCATTTAATGTCTACTGTGAAAAACATTATATTAGCAGAGCGTAGACTTAAACTGAAAATGTTCAATGAAGACTGCAGTCCACCAGCGGTCACCATCCAATGTGCCTGAAAAAATGCACAATCTAGATGCGCAAAGCTGGTAGAGAAGTATTCCAACACACTCAAGGCAGTAATTAAAGCAAAAGATGGTTCCACAAAGTTTCGACAAGGACGTGAATCTCAGTGAAACTGTTGTTATCATTCCTTGGATCTTATAAGTTGTAGTGAGTAAATGCAGCTGGAAAAATAGTTTCTTGTTTGTGTGTGTGTGTCTTTATTTCAAGCTGCAAAGCAACAAAATGTGAATGTTCTGAATGGGCTGATTCTTCTCTATAAGCACCGCACAACAGTATAATAGAGGCAGTGCCTCAAATTCCCCCACTGACATGAAAATACCTTAAAAATAGCTCATTATGCAGCTTCAGCTCTTGTGTAAGGTGGCAGAAATCTTGTCATTTTTGTGGAATACGGTGAACCAACTGTGTGCGCCTTTTAGGTACATTGCTCAAAAGCAAAATGGTAACTTTATCAATGCTACTGTGTTAAAAATGCATTGGACTTGATTTGACAGTCCCACTGCATTACAAAAATCCTTTTAGTCTATAAAATTCTGATAACATTTTCTGAGTCAAATTATATCATTCTGGTCATTTCTCTTCTTGCTCAATGCAGTTCAGTGCCATTTATTGATTGACCCATGGCAGATAAGCAAAAAGACATGACTATACCATACAGTACTATAGTATATTACAAAGCACAGTGTACTTAAAATGTGCTTAGCCCTGCCTTAATTTACCCCTGAAAATACACCAACCCCCTTAATCTGAATTAAGTGGCCATTAATTTGTGAAGCAATCCCTTAATTTGACCTTTAAAGTGGATTTAAGGCACGAGTGTGAAACACCTTAATCTCAAACAAATGGAATTTATTCAGGAGGTTCTATTATTTAATGGGTAATTTTTAAAAAGTAAGAACATTCAGTAGTTTTACCCCTTAATCGCCTTAATCTGTGTACTTTTCCCCTTAATTTTCCTTAATTTCCTGTAAATTAAGGTCAAAATTAAGGTAATTTTAAGGGGTAAAATTACGGGGTGCAGTGGATGAGCAGAAAGCTGCCTCTCAATGTAAATATTAGCAAGATATATCTAACTCTCTGCAGGTTTTGGTAAAGGCATATAAATACGATATAATTGGCTGTACATTTGTATCTCTTTTCTACCGAGAGCAAATTTTTAAAAGGAATTGTGGGATGTAAGCGGCAAGGCTCTCGTTAAGCAGACCGTATTTATAGAACATTTACATTCCTTTTGTTTCTTCACACTCGCACATATCTTTCAGCTCAGTCAGGGACTCCCTCCATTGCTGAAAAAACAACACGGATCCTCAGTTTATAACGTGATACACATTAGGCAGATGTGTAGCTATTCAGAATAATTGGTTGTTCAACTATTAATGCTGTTATTGTGACAAACTGTCACAAAATGTCACAATATTTTCAATACCTAGAACACGTTTGTGCAGCACAGGCTGTGAAAAGACGAAAAATAAAGAGAATACAAGAGTGAAGAGAAAAAAAAAATTTTTTTTTAAATCTGGCACTTTGTTTTTGTCTGTATCAAAACATCAAATGCTGAAAATTACATCCACCCTCTATTACAGAGTTAGCCAATGACAAGCGTAGAGTATGTAGGAGCGTGGCTCATGTCAAAATGTATATCTCAGGAAATACGCAGGTTGGGGCGATGGCCTGGGAAATGCTAAACTGTGAGGACCAGGACTGAAAAGCTGTGAAGAACAGGAGCAAAGAGTGAAGGTGCAGAGAAAGTTGTAGAGGAAGTGACAGGTGTGTGTGCCGAGCCGCTGATGCATTGGCTGCCGGTGCCGAGCTGACAGTGACACGTGCGCTCATCTCTTCTCTAATCGCAGGTGTCTGACAGAGAGATGACCTGACAGCGACGGGTCCCCCTGCCGGGCCCAAGCCAGAGGACGCTCAAAATGGGCTGCAGCACTCACCTGCTGCCAGCGAGGCGGTGAGAGGGACGGGAGGCAAATGTATTGCAGATGGGGAGCCCTCATGCTGGCAGATGCTGCAGAGTTTGTCTTAACACCGATGTCTAAAATGTGAGAAGCGCCGACTTCGGGTTCGGATGTGGCATGTGTACTCACTCATGTATTCAGTCCATGGATTTGAAATGCAATGCCCATAGTCTTGTCAATGGGGCTGGTAACTTACATGTAGCTCGTGTGGAGAGATCGGAGTGGATTCCACTTGAAATTAATGGATTTGAAAGCAATTCTGTTTAATCTAACTTTGGTTTAACCTTAGAATTAAGTTTCTTTATTAGTCACATGCTTAGTTATACAAGTACAACACGCAGTGAAATGCATCCTAAACCGATCCTTTCATAACTGTGCCAAGATAAAATGAGTACAAATTGAAATTTTAAAAACAAATCTTAAAATAAAAAGTAAAACAACTTAAACATGGAACACAAGGTTTAGATAAAATCTTAAAATTAAATTAGAGTATGCAGTAATTCCTCGCTTTTCACAGAGGTTACGTTTCAAAAGCACCCACATAAAGTGAAAAAACATGTTTTTGTGTTTTGGTAAAATATGCCTAAAAATGCCTATTTTGATAGTGTAAACCCTAAATATGCCACCAATAAATAATCAGAATCAGAAAACTTTATTGCTTAAAAAACTATTAGCATTAGGGGGTTAGCATTAGCAGCATGCAAGCGAAAACAAAGATTCGTACACAAAAGAAAGGTTGAAATAACTCTCTCTACCCACATGTTTAGACAGAGCACAGCTTACTAATACTAAAGAAACTGAGATAACTGTTGAAAATGGGGGAGGGGTTAAAACAGTAAAATACGAGGACAAGACACGGAGCAATCATGCTAAATGCTGCAGCAGCTTCTTCTTCTTCTTTTTAGGGCGGTTGACAACTTTTCAGTGTATTACCGCCACCGCTGGACTGGTGACCGTAACACAGTTTGGTTCTCAGAAAAAAACGCATTAGACCGAATCCTGATCCATGTAAAACTGAGGGGTTACTGTATTTTTAAGATATATGTGTAGCAACGATCTGGCAGATTTACAAGTGTACAGAGTGCAAGTGGGATGTTCAAGTGCATTGATCATATTAGCACAGCAATGTAAAAAGAGTAAGGACCTGTATAGCAGCACAGCAGCATGTAGAATATAGCAGCATGTGCAGTATAGCAGCATGTAAAGTAGGCAGATATGAAATATGACAGTGAATATTAAAATGACGCCCTGAGGTTCTGTAGGCCCTTAAGGAAATGCTATATGGGGGGGGGGCATGTTCTGGTTTAGACATTGCCTTAAGGTAGATGTGTAGAAACCTGGGTCCAGATCTCTACTAAAGCAATGACATAGAAAAAAAAATTTATTTGCTAAAGAACCTTACAATGTATTGTTCTTTGAAGAACCATTTTTGTAAATGATGTTTGTGAGAGGTTTGTATGCAATTAAATCATTTGCCAGACAACAGGGAAGGGAAGAAGAGAGGGAAGAAAGTGTGAAAGGGGTGTCTGGATGCTGGGTGTGGTATACTGTAGATAACTGTGGCAGAGGGGAGACAGATCCTAATAATCTTTTCAGTTGTCTTCGCTGCAGGTTCTTGTGATCTGAGGTGTTGCTATTCCCGAATCAGACTGTGATGCAGCTGCTCGAGGTGAAGTTTTCCTCAGTCTCTGTAGGAAGTAGAAAATCTGCTTGGCTTTCTTGGCTCATTGTAAGAGTTCACATGAGGTCCTCTGCAATGTGAACACCAAGGAACTAGCTGTGCTTGACAGTCTCCACAGATGAGCCATTGGTTGTCTTGGCTAGTTATTGTTGCTCTTGTTCGCATGTATGGTCTTGTGTTCTGTTCTGTTCTGTTCTTGTGTTGCTCCATTGTCCTGGAGGAACATTGTTTCGTGTTTACTATGTACTGTGTGTATATGGCAAATAAAACCTACTCGACTTGATGTTCAGCAGACAGTGATCACGGTGTGATTTCTGGAATCTTTTGTTTTCTCCCTATGAGCCATTGTACCTCTTTCTGCACTCTGAGTTGGCTTTCCCACTACTCAAATCCCAAGCCAATCTCACAAGTTTTCGTCCAGCCAACACGAAATACAAGTTAATCAAAATATGTGCTGCGATCACGATTTAGGGCTTTTTTTCGTGCTAGGACAACTCTTCAATGCCTTATTTATTTTAATATGCACTGCCTGCACTTACTGTACTGCACTTACTGTATCTGCACTTACTGTATCTGCACTTACTGGTGACTGTTAAGGTTCTGTTTAGTGTTAAGGGTTAGGGTTAGGGTAAAGGTTAGGGTTAAGGTTAGGTTTAGGTTTAGGTTAAGCTTAAGCTTAAGGTTTCCTCCTATTTCTCTCCTACTGTCCCTCAGTCACCAGTTCTTTTTTTAATCTTTAATCTCTTTATTGTCATTGTAGCAGCTGTACAACGAAATTTAAAGGTGCAAAAATGTTCAGTTACCCCTGATTCTGGCGATGTTATGCAGTGTGCCTTCAAATGCAGGGTAGTGAAGCGTTGTCCTAGCATGTAAAAAGGCCCTAAATCATGAACGTATTTTTATTAAATTGTATTTCATGATGGCTGCGCGAAAACCAATCCACCATTGGTATGTCATCAGCGAAACTGAGGATGTGTTTCGAGCTGTGCATTGCACCACAGTCATAGTGGGTGATGGTGGCCTAGTGGGTAGGATACTTTCCTCCAGACCAAAAGGTCATAGGGTTGAATCTTACCTTCAGCAGACCACCACTGGGTTAGTGATCAAGACCCTTATCCCCAAGTTGCTCCAGGGAGACTGTAGTTAGGGAATGAAAGTCACTTTGGAAAAAAGCATCTGCTAAATGCCATCAATGTAAATGTGGTGCAAGAGTGTAAACAGTGCAGGGTTCCCCTGTGGTCAGTGCAGTGGCCTGAGGTCTCTCAATTAGGAAATCCAGAATCCAGGGACCAATTAAGGCACAGCAAGCTGGGTTTACCAATCAGATACTGAACAACGACGGCACTGAATGAAGTCTATGAAAAGAATTATTTTAACTAGATGGGTGAGGGCAAGGTGATAGTGATGGTTTTTTTGGGATGCAAACTGCAGACGGATGACTGAACAGGGCAATAGGGTCTTTTTGAGCTGTATAATACATTCTTTTAAAGCACTTTATGATGAGTGTGGACACAATGGTACTCTAATCATTGAGGCAGGACACCAAAGACCTCTTGGGAACAGAAACGGCGCTGTTGTCAAGAGCGACTGGTCTGAACATCCTCTAAGCACGTGGCCAGCTATCTTGCCTGCTCCAGCAGCCTTCATCAGTTAACTCTGAGCATTGAACCTCAGAGTTCTTCTCAGTTCTTATCATGTCAGCGTGAATGGGCAGAGCTAAAGCAATGTAAGTAGAATAGATTAAATAAATTCAAAACATGAGGCTTAGTATCTTTATACACTGATCAACCACAACATAAACCACTGACATGTGAAGTGAGGAACATTAATTATCTTGCTGCGATGGCACTTGTCAAGGGATGGGATATTTTAAGCAGCTTTTAAAGTCGAAGTGTTGGAAGCAGGAAAATCTAAGTGTATAGATCTGAATAGTCTCGCGTAGCCAGACCTTCAGACTGACGGCTGAAGGTCTGGAATTGATAGCCACTTTCTTTGGCCAAGGCCCGCCCATAAGGCTGTTTGACTGACATGTCAAACAACCAATCACAGTTTGTTTCGTTCAGTGTCACGTTTCGGGGCGTGGAAATGTCCCCACAACAACAGACCGACGTACAACAGGTCAGTCAGCATAGAAAATCAAA
>JBBPDB010132212.1:0-16245 GCA_037974465.1 Brachypetersius altus
GCAAACATCATAGTCCATGGAGACTCCTGTCTAACATCATCTGTCAGCCTGTCCATCACCAAAGCAAACAAGAAGGGGCTTAGAGCCGATCCTTGATGCAGACCCACCTCCACCTTGAACTCCTCTGTCACTCCTACAGCACACCTCACTGCTGTCTCACAGCCCTCATACATGTCCTGCACCACTCTAACATACTTCTCTGCCACTCCAGACCTCCTCAGGCAATACCACAGCTCCTCTCTCGACACCCTGTCATATGCTTTCTTTAAATCTACAAAGACACAATGCAGCTCCCTCTGACCTTCTCTGTATTTCTCCATCAGCATCCTTAAAGCAAAAATAGCATCTATGCTATGCTTTCTTGGCATGAAACAGTACTGCTGCTTACAAATGCTCACTTCTGACCTAAGCCTAGCTTCCACCACTCTTTCCCAAAAGGTTAATTGTGTGACTCATTAGCTTTATTCCTCCACAATCTTGTATGTCCTCCTTGTTCTTAAAAATCGGCACCAGAACACTTTTCCTCCATTTCGCAGGCATCTTCTCATTAGTCAAGATCTTGTTGAACAACCTAGTCAAAAACTCTACTGCCATCTCTCCTAGATACTTCCATACCTCCACAGGTATATCATCAGGGCTAACTGCCGTTCCCCTCTTCATCCTCTTCAAAGCCTTCCTTCATCCTCTTCAAAGCCTTCCTCACTTCATCCTTACTAATCTCAGCTACTTCCTGCTCCACAGCAGTCATCTCTTCTATTCTACACTCTCTCTCATTTTCCCCATTCACATCAGCTCTTCAAAGTACTCTTCCATCTTCCCATCACACAATTGGCACCTCTCAGTACATTTCCATCCCTATCCTTAATCACCTGAACCTGCAGTATGTCCTTTCCATCTCTATCTCTCTGCCTTGCCAACGTATTCCCTCCCTCCTTACTGTCCAACCTGGCATACAAATCATCATACACCCTTTGTTTGGCCTTTGCCACCCATACCTTCACCATACGCTGCATCTCCCTGTACTCCTGTCTATTCTCCTCAGTCTTGTCAGTGTCCCACTTCTTCTTATCTAATTTCTTTCTATGTATATGCTCCTGGACTTTTTTTCATTCCACCACCAAGTCTCCTTATCTACTTTACTCCTTCCATATGAAGGAGCACTCCAAGTGCTGTCCTACCCATCTCCGTAATCATATTATCTGTATCTAACCAATCATCTGGGAGCACATCCTGGCCACCAAGAGCCTTTCTCAACTCCTCCCTGAAAACCTCGCAACACTTTTATTTTTTCAGTTTCCACCACCTGGTCCTCTGCTCCACCTTTGTTCTCTTCATCTTCCTCACTATCAGTTTCATCCTACAGATCACCATCCTATGCTGTCTCACTACACTCTCACCAACCAGTACCATGCAGTCAGTAATCTTCTTCAAATTACTACGTCTACATAAGATGTAGTCCACCTGTGTGCTCTTCCCTCGACTCTTATATGTCACTCTATGTTCCTGTCTCTTCTGGAAGAAAGTATTTACAACAGCTGTTTGCATCTTTTGCATCCTCTCCTGAATACAAAACCTGCCCATCACTTCCTCATCCCCTCTCTTGCCCTCACCAACACGTTCGTTTAAGTCTGCACCAATTACCATTCTCTCAACTCTGGGGAAGCGCTGCATCAAATCATCTCCTTCTCTTCTAACACATCCTAACTGTGGGGCATAACAACTAACAACATGCATCATTATTCCTTCAACTTCAAGCTTCAGAGTCATCAGCCTATCTGACACTCTTTTCACTTCCACAGCGTTCCTAGCAAACTCCTCCTTTAGCACAACACCTACCTTATTTCTCTTCCCATCTCCACCTTCCTTCTCTGCATCATGTGCACCAGTTCTCTAGCTTTACCTGTCATAGTTCCAACATTCAAAGTCCATACTCTCAGTTTGACCCTCTTGCCTTTCCTCTTCACTCTCTGCTTACGTACACGCCTTTCTCCTCTCCTCCGGCAGTAGCCCGGTTTCCAACAGCACCCTGTAGGTCAACAGCACCGGTGGCGCTCATTGTTAACCCGGGCCACGACCGATCAGGTATGAAATCTCTGTTTGTGACTCGCATGTTTTATTTGGCTTAGATTTTATGTTGGATGCCCTTCCTGACACAACTCTCTGCATTTATCTGGACTTGGGACCAGCACAAGGATTCACTGGCTTGTGACCTCTTATGGTTGCAGTCAAGGCGTGGACTACTGACCTCTGAAAGTTGCATGGGCTCCATGAAATAGACTCATTTTGAAATGTAGGTTATTTTTTCAGTTGTTAAAGTCAACACTTTGAACTCTTTTATCTCAAACCATTCCTGAACAAGATTTGTATTGTGGCAGAGCTCATTATCTTGCTACAACAGGTAGCTGCCATACAGGAATGCAGTTCACATGAAGCGGTACGTAGTCTGCAATAATGTTTAGGTAGGTTTGTGACAAAATAACATCCACATGAATGAGCCCAGGTTTCCTAGCAGAACCTCGTCCAGAGCGGCACACTGCTTTACTGTCTTGTCATCTTTCCACAGTGCATCTTTTCAGCAGGTAAGCAATGCACATACACCTAGTATAAAAAAGAATGCAATGCAAAAGAAAATATGATTCATCAGACCAGAAGACCTTCTTTCACTGCTCCTGTTCTGAGGGGTCAACATGGGAACTCTGACTGGTCTAAGAGCTACCTTTACGCCCCACATGCACATGCTTCAGTGAGCCTTGGGCATCCATGACCCTGTAGTGGGTTCAGTGATTGTCATTCCTTGGAGGATTTTTGGTAAGTACTAACCACTTTGTTTCATCACACAGAAGCAGGTCAGGTGACTGCTGAGGTGATATGTAAGTTATTTCAGCATGTCTGACACTTTTATAACCAAAGCTGGTTATGACATAATGGTGGACTCATGACACTCTCTAGAATTGGACAATGGCCCTTGGATAAGTTTAGCTTTCTTTTTCATTTCTAAGTGACCTCTAGTTGCAGACCTCTAGCTGAAGAAAGGTTGCAGTTATCAATAAGCGTTTGTTTCATCACACATACTGTAAGTTATTTCAGCATGTCTGACACTTTTATAAACGAAGCTGGTTGTGACATAATGGTGGGCTCATGACACTCTCTTGAATAGGACAACGGCCCTTGGATAAGTTTAGCTTTCTTTTTCATTTCTGAATAAGAAGATCCTGGTGTTCAGACAATCCTCCACAGTCTCCATGGTGATGAAAGGCTCTCTGCAGTCTCCATAGCAATGCTTCAGCAGTACTCATTAAGCACAGGCCAGGCTTTTTAGTTCTAGTGATGGGGTAGGCCAAGGCTTGTGCTTCAGAAAGGACCTTTACAAGCAGTATATGGCATGTGTGCCACTTTCATGTCAGAAGCTCTTCACTACACCATAAGAAAGAGAGAGAGGGTGATTATTAGGGAAACAGTTGCTCATTAATAATTTCACCTTATTTCTATTGTAATCGCTAATTAACATCATGCAGAAATATGTTATTTCAATATCTGTTATTTCAACTAGTAACAGTATACTTATATACAGTCATGTTGCTTATAATCGTTTTTATGGCCTGCTGCATGCTATGTAAGAGCTTAATTTGCTGACTATAGCTAAATAATGAGCATGTTCAATTCTGGTATGTTTAAAGCTGTGACAGGTTCTACTCAAGGGAAATAAATTAAGAAAATGCACAACATTTTCTAGGAGCCCAGAATTCCAAAGCAGCGCTGCTTTGGACATCATGAGATCACGAGAGAAACCTGAGACAGGATGGCACCTTAGTACCTGGAAAAAACATATTGACAGAAAAGCTCTGTATGATACCTTTTCTTACTTTGGCTTGTAAAAACCTTCTGTCTTGCAAGGTGGTATACATCTGCATACTTCATGCCTGCCAGTACCCAAGGCTCAAAACTGGGCTGCATATCACCCCAGCAGTCACCTGACCTACTTCTGTCCTAGCCCCAGTGGACCATGCCGAATATCTTCCTGCAGCATTTCCAGAACATGCTAAGGTGATCCCCAGCCACAGACGTTCGCCACCATCAGACCCCTGAGATTCTACATGTGATGGTCTCTTAGACAGAAACGCTACAAAATTGCATGAAAACTAGTTTGTCATAGCATAGTATCCATGATTTTGGGCAGAGCATAGTATCCACGATTTTGGGCAGAGCATAGTATCCATGTTTTTTTGGTCTCTCACCTGTATTTTACTACAACTAAAGTTGGTTTGCCTAACCACTATTATTATATTATTATGATATTTTGTCCACATTATTAAGTTTTTCCCAACATAGTAAGTGTTATTTACAATAAAGACTGTAACAGGATTGGCCTACTCAGTCTTTTGGTCATGCCATTGAGCACTTTTTTGTCTCATTTGATCTGTGTATTTAAGTCACACTTGTTGAGTTTGTCTTTGTTCAGTCTCTAAGTGTTGAGCCTCATGCCAGTTAAGCCCTCAGTTTTGGAATACTTCAGGATTTTTATGCCCGCTTTAGTTTTTGGACTTTTTTATTGTTCCTTGCTTTATTCTAAATCTCTCTTATTCCATGGGTTATACCCTCTACTGCTTTGTTTTTTTATTAAGTGAGAAGAATTCCCTTTAGTTGCCTTTAAAAAAATGTATTACACCTTTACACTGCCTTTCTGTGCCTGTCTCTGCTTTTGGGTTTTGAGTCCCTGAGAACAGCTCAATCGGTAGTGCTTCTCTTCCTGGAGTTCTGTGAGATCCTGATTCTCATCTTTCTGTGCTGGTTCAAGCATTTACCATCCCTCTTCTCTATTCTCCAACTTATCTCCAGCACCAAGCTCTGGCGGTGGCTTACCAACATGGTCTTTCAGACAGTATCCAGAATGAGTTGGCAAAAAGGCTGGTTACAGACAAAAGGTTGGGCCAACAGACCCACCAACATTCTTTCTTTCTGTTTGATGTCCTCATCCAGCTCACATACTGGTATACCTGGGAAGCAACTGCCACGGGATGGATTTGAAGGTAGGAGATGCATGACTACAAAGAAAGATTCACAAAATGATTCATCCCTTTGCCCTTTGTTTAGCCATCTTATCATGATGTATGGGACCGGGAATTGCACATAATTAAGTTGGCTCTTGAAGAATGGAGGTACAGGATGGAAGGATCTCAACATCAGACCACATCAAATAGATCCAGCAGGCCAAACACCCTTGCCACCCTTGCCAATGAACCTTGTTTTTCAATTGCTTCAAGTTTATTCCTTTCTTATCAAACAGGTTCCAAGAACCAGAAGCTGGACACCCTGTCCCAGGTTTTCATGGAAAGCACATTCTGTCTCGCTCTGTCTCCTGTCCAGTACGGCATAGAAACTGTGGTGAGACAGGCTCTGTGGGGTAATCTTGATTCTGCAGGGTGGCCTGTAGGATGCTAGTTTGTTTCTGCCTCTGTCCAATCAAAGGTCTTCCCAGTTCACCTGTCACCCTGGGTGAATGCTCTGATGTCCTCCCTAATGTTGGCCCACAAGATACAGGGCTCCACAGGTGTATCCTGTGGGCCAACATCTGGAAGGACATCAGAGCATTCATCTCAGTCTGCCAGGCTCAGTGTTTCTAATTTCCCAACTCCTCACTGCTAGCTGAACACGCATGTTTTCTGAATCTAAGGTTTACCACACAACGTTGCATTAGACCGTAGCTTCATTTTACCTCACATTGCTGGAGAGCATTTTTCAAGCCAACTGCATTGCCTTGTCACTTAAACACAGCCTCCGCATTTAGAATGCCCTCGTTTGGCAACCCGTCACCCCAGTTTCCTGATCAAAAAATGTATGTGGAGGTCCCTTCCTTCCCGCAGGTTTTTCAGCAATTTTTCTAAGTATAGAGCAGAACGGGCAACCTAACAGACACAGGGCAATCGAAGAGGCAGATCCGCAACTACATTTCTCCCTGTCCACAGAGTATGTGCTCTCCACTAGAGGTGAAGTCACACGCAAGCCGGCTCTGCGTTTTGTGTTTGGATCATCAACCCAGTAACCTTCGTTCATTTGCCCTCTTACATGAGGATTAATTCAACCATTCATGTTTCCCTATTGAGACCAGTGGTCTTCTGCCTGCCAGCCTCTGCCCTGGAACCCCTCTGCCACTCTAAATCATTAGAGGTCACCCTGCCTACAGGATCTGCTATCTAATGGGCCTCTGCAAGGTTCAAGGTGGTTTGCAAAACCTCACTGACTGAGAGGGATATGATCCAGAGGAGCATTCCTGGATCACAGTCTGGGATGTTCTGGACCAGGGCCTTCACTGAGATTTCCACGCTTGGCATCCTGATCATTCTGCTGGGATTTACAGGAATTGTTCCTGAAGGGGGTTGAGGTCATGTGGGGATTTGGATGCCTGCTCAGTCTTTTGGCCACAGTTTTGTGTAGTCATTCACTGTACACACACCATATCTTCTACTTAAAAATGACCATTTTGTGAATGAAAATTTAAATAGTAATGATAATCAGAAGGCAGGTTTAGTGTAACATCATCAAAGGATCAATAGTATTTACTTAAAGCATAGTCAGTTGCACTTGATTTACTTGCCACCATTGCATCTGTGAAAATGATGAGCATAGATGCATCGTGCTCAGAACATAGATTCGAATTTTGGCAGGCATGGGATTGGTCACCAGGTGAGTAACATCAATGCTTGTCATATAGTTATAATCTGAAATGATTAAATCAGTCCTCGTTTTCAGAACGCCCTTAATTAATGTTTTCGTAGACGTCAGTGACTTTGGCCTAGTCGGTCACCAGCCGTCTTTTTTCTAATGGCCACTGAAGTTGATAATGACCAACTAGATATATATATCCAAATACCAGAGACTGGACATGAGTATTACAGTCATGAAAGTAAAATGTAGCAATTGTTTTTTATGATTTTTTTCTCTTCCATTCACATTAAGGAGAGAATATGAAAACAGTGATGCATATACCAATAATGGAATAGAAAATCACAAGTGGAATTCAGGCATGATTTAAAACTCACCACAGTCTCGTGAGGCTAAACTGGTAAATGTGTTTAGAAAAGTCCAGACACCATGGATGGTGTGGAAAGTAGTAAAGTATGATGTATGAATTCAGAAGCTATGTTCAAGACTAGAAGAGCATCTTCTGTAAACAGTCCAAATAAATGATCTAAAGTTGTTGTTTTTTTTTTTGTAATGATAAATGAAACCAAAAAATAAAGGCAAAAAAGCAGTAAGTAATGTTCATCACCATTTTGTAACTCCTCTTGTATTAAAGGCATCCTAACACTGCTTGGTCATATTTGCCTAAAGGTTTTTATCACTAAACTGAAGAAGAAGGCTACATAACAATATACTATTCCATCTTTGTGGGCATCTTCAGAAAGTTCTTTTCATGTTCAGGGTAAGAGCAGCAGCCACATGACCTAGTGAAGTAAAACAATTCATGAATGAACAGTGAATACAACTGCCAGCAATCAAGACGATCAAATAAGACTGATATTATTTGGGAAAAAATAAACTGTAAACCAGCTAAGCTTGTCTTTTTCAGGAGGAACTGTAAAAAATGTAGTAAAGTTGTTTAAAGTAAAATGAGCCAGCGGCTGAATAAAATATATCAGTGGTTAAGTAAAATATGCCAGCAGCTAAGTAAAATGTGTCAGTAAAATAAACCAGTAGCTGAAATATACCACTGGCTGAGTGAATTATACCAGTTTCTGAGTACACTATGCCAGTAAATAAATGACAAAGGCCAAAGTCTGAGTAAATTATCCATTTGTTATTTGTATTAAAGGGTTTTAGGTGCCTAGCACATTTGAAGTGGCCATTAATCTTTACTATTAGGGCAAATGTGTAAATATTCACAGTTTACAGGCACTTTAAGCCACACAACAGCTAGAAAAAACGTCTGTCGAACGAAAGAGGAGTAAGCACATCCAGGAGAAGAAGCGAGGAGGTAGCATAATCATAGATTTTAACCAATAATTCATTAAACTGATAGTGGTATAACAGACATGTATTACACTAAGAAGTACACTTAAGCTGATGATAATAATAATAATGCCAGTATTGACATTTTAGGGGTATAATACACATAGTGTATCAGCATGAAGAATGACAATGTTCATAATTGCAATTGATGCAGTAATGTTTGAACACAACCAGCACCGCTCCAATTAACTACGTAATCTAGCATTCACCCCTCCTTTCAATTTCTAGTGCCTTTATTTAATTATACACTACTTTCTTGATTTTTCTTAATTTTTACTCAAATATAATTCAAATTATTTCACTTCTAGTGGAATAATGTGTAGTTTAGATGTGTACTATGCTAAGAAATACACTTATAATATATTATAATACTTAACTAATACGCATAATCTGTTATTGGATAAACAGTGAAGCTAATAAGTACATTTTGTTAAGTAAAAGTATTGGGACACCTGACCATTACACCAAGAGGGACTTTAATGAAATTCAAATACATAGACTTTAATATGGAGTTGGTCCCTATAACAGCTTCCACTATTCTTGGAAAGCTTTGCCCAAGATTTTGGAGTGTTTGTGTGGGAAATTTGTACCCATTATTCTGTAGAGCGTTTATGAGGTCAGGCACTGATGTTGAATGAGAACACCCCGCTCTGTTCCAGTTCATCTCAAAGGTGTTGGATGGGGTTGAGCTCTGTGTGGGCCAGTCAAGTTCTTTCACGCCAAACTCATCCAACCATGTTTTATAGACCTCACAGTCATGCTGGAATACAACTGAGTACCCAAAAACTGAGTACACAAACGGTGGTAGTAGCCTAGTGGGTAAAACACTTGTCTGTGAACCTGATGACCACAAACTCCAACTTTCTACCGTTGTGTCCTTGACCCTCATTGCTTCAGGGGGGACTGTCCCTGTAACTAATTATTAAAAGTCAATCTGGATAAGAGCTTCAGTCAAATGCCACCTTCATAAAGTTGTCCAAAATGTCTTGGTATGTTGAAGCATTAGGACTGCTCTTCGATGGACCAAGCCCAAAACTCTGGAAAACAGGTGTGGCCCAATACTTTTGTTCATGTAGTGTAGCTCGTTCTCTGCCCTCTGCGGTGTCTTTTCTTTTGACTGCTGTGCACTCATGCAGCTGAGCTCCAGTGCAGTGCAGTGCAGGGAGAGCTCGAGACTCCGCCCCTCACTGTGATGGGGAGGACGTCATCTGTTCGTTAACATGTAGCTTGCCCAAACGCCGCATTAGCTTCCACATTTCGTCGGTTTCGACTCTTTTTGTAATGGTCCACACCACGGCAGCGGGCGTCAAATATGTGTGAAAAGCCTCAGGGTCACAGCCGTGATCTGTTCAGGGTGCAGTCTGAGCCCACCGAGTGATAATTCGGTCAGCCTGTTAGCTTGCTGGCTAAACCACAGCTAGCAGTGCTACGCTAGCCGTAGCCGAGTGGTTCCACCATAACCAGCAAAATACTTCGATGGTCAGGGAGTGGGCTTGTGGTAAGAGCATCAAGTCGTCGTCTGCCTGGTCCGTGGCGTCTTGTGGAGGGATAACTGCATCCTGAGAAACCGTAAGTGGTCTTGCAGTCCTGCTGACCAGCTCGGCTAGCCGTAGCTAAGTTAGCTGTGTTTTGTAACACCTGACACTGACTGAGTCTAACCAGTCAGACAGGGTCCCAGTTTAGCTTACCAGCAACTAGTACTTCGCCACACATCTCCGGGTTATGTGGTCAGAATGAGGTCCTGTAATCAAGCTCGCTGCTCCTTATTTGTCTCCAGCTCTCGACTGCAGTTTAAATGATATCTAGATTGCTGTGTGCTTTATTACTGTTTTTGACTAGATCTGCTGGACGAATAAAGGGTTATCTTATCATATCTTATCTAGCTTATTACAGAGATAATGCTGGAAAACAAGAGCCAGCTGTACTGGAGCCAACAAGTGATGTAGTTACTTCTACACCATCAAGCCTCTTTGACACTGTGTATCAGTCACCAAACCCAAATCACAAAGGTTATCTAGCTTGGTCTTAGCTCTCACCATTACAATTGCACTGCTATTTTGAGTAACAGCTGTTTAATTCTGACAAAAATAATTAAAAAGTCTGAAATGACTGAAAAAGAAATGCCAAAAACACCATAATAAAAGCACCCTTATGATACCAGTGATCAAACAAAATATATAACACTTGTAGACTTAATTGGACAGATTAATTTAGTTATTTAGGTGATTCATTACTGTGGGTATATTTTGTATTTCAACTGATTCACACGCGTTCATTATTGGTGTGTGGGTGGTTAACAAAAAAGGTTCAGAGAGGATTAATGAGATGTTCTAATCATGTAAATTCTAGTGTCATGACAAGTGTAAGTGTTCTACTCCAAGTATGTTGATCTACTTTTCTGTTTAGTTACTTCAGCAATTGAGTATTCTTATTGAGTATAACTCAAGCTGGCTGTAGTAGCACAAAGCAATGTTTTATGGTGATTTTTCCACCCCCAAACTTCCTGTCTCGCCCCCTAACGCCCTGAAATAGTTAAAGCAAAAATGTAATATTGTCGGTGCATTACACGTCGTAAGAATCTGAGAGGAATGAATAATGGCACACATAATAGGAAAGTAATTTTTTGTCTACAAACACTAAAGGGGCGTAGCTTCATTTGTTGCTAAATGCTTGCCCTTTGTTGCCTCATCTGTAGCTCGTGGCCTCATGACCAGTCCCTGCCCTAGGTCTACCAAATGTTATGTTGTGAGACCTCACCCTCCGGAAGCAAGATTGTACTTTGCCACCTTTCCCTAAACTAATTTTTCTCATGAATGGGAGGAACAGGTCCATATATTGTTCAGAGGTTTTCCATCTCACGTAGCACACGTCAGATGTTCTAGCCTACTGAAAATACCGTGTGTTGTTTTGCCGAGGGGTTGGGCCTGTGCAGAACTTGCAGGAGGCATGACATGACGCAGTTACGTAGCCAGTTCATAATTTGGTCATAAACAATCAGGTCTCTTGCCGTTCCTTGAATTTCTCTGATGATTTCAGTATCTACCCTTATTCACGAAAGTTCTCAAATCTCTTCATCTCACTGATTAGATGTTTTAGTTGGCTCCTTTGTGTAAATGACTTCCTCTTCTTCAGATGTTTTTCTTCTGGTATCGTCCCTGTCATTAACACACCCTTTCGCTTGCTATGACCTGCTCTTGTGGTGAGCTAGTTAACTGTACCTATGTCTACTCATCTCATTAGCTGTGTTTAAATGTGGTAGTCTGATTCGGAGAAATAGTCTAACTGAACATTGTTTGACTGTCGGAATATGACTAAGGTCTTGGGCAACCATTAGCTTGATTAAAACATGCAGTTCTGAGTAAAAATGCATGATGGATTGGATGGTCTTTGCTATGTTTACTCCATAATGCCAAAACCTCCGTTGCTCAAAAGAAGAGGAAGACATTCATCAAGACTATTTTCGGTCTTGGCCACCCAGTGGTGGAATGAACTCCCTCTTTCAATCAGATCTGCAGAGTCCTTCGCTGTTTTCAAGCGTCATCTGAAGACTCACCTCTTTAAGCAGCATCTTGGTCACTAACCAGTCTTCCCGTACATCTCTTCTACATCTTTTCCTATATATCTAACAAATCCCTCAGCCACTTACCGTTTTTCCTTACCTGTGTATTAATCTCTGACTTGCTTTTTCTCTTTGGCAAATCTTTGTGCAACTTGCTCTCTTCCGATATGTAAACCACTGGCCTTTTTATGCGGACAAACAATATCTTTGCCCTTGAAGATTTTTTGTGGAGGGAGCAAAGTAATAGTCCAAAAGTCACATTGCGTGTGGTACTGTTTTAATGAGGATAAAACACTTAATTCTTGTTATGTTTGGTATATAACAGTCTAAAAGAGGACCAACAGACATGATGTCCTATTTAGGAGCTTTAACCTAGTCATAGACCTAGTCATAGCTTAATAACTTGAATGTTTGTACCCAAACAATTGATTTCATCTAGTTTGAGTAGGGGCAGCAGACTCTATCTTTATGTACTGCTGACACTCCATGTTTAAGAAGTTAGCTTTACCCTCGATTACATTTAGACTGTACATTCCATGATGGCTGCTAGCTTTGTCAATGAGGGAGAGGTCTGACTTGGTTATTCTTAGGAAAACTGCACAGCTTTTGGCAATGTGGTTATGATCAGATACAGCTGACATACAAGCTGAATTTCCTGGAAAGCCTTTTGGGTGTAAAAAATCGAGAATATCTCTGCTGGACTACAGTAAATATTAGGCTAATTTTTGTTTTTGATGTCTTATAATTCAGGCTACTGTGACTGCAGTCTTTATTTGCCTTTATGGTGTACTATGATGGTGAAGATACGTTATGCTCTGTTTGGTGATGTTCTTTTTGAATTATATACTGTTAAGTACATTTGGCAGAAACTCGAAAGAAATCTGAAATGACAGTTTTATTATGAGGTATACTGAACAGTGTGGAAACACTTACTTGTGGCATGCTAATATCTAGTCTACATTTTTGGGGAATATTTAGGCCAGTAAACCTTTGGTGCATCTGCATAATAAATACGTTTAGATAAATAGGCCCTTAATAGGCCCTTAGATGATTATTTGCTCTTACAACTTAAGATGTTCTCTGATCTTGTGCTGTGGAAGGTCATTGTTTTAGGTTGTGTGATGCATTTTATCTTTAGAAAATACCATATTAGCTTTGGGCCACTGCTTTTAACACACAGTCATGCATAATGTCTAAATGAAGGGAGACTTGAAACTTGAGAATCCAGTGTGCATGGGTGGTATGGGTAGTATTTCTGAATGGTGCTTCGGTAAAGTTCTCACATTTCTGAAAGGTACTCATATTTAAAGCCAAACCCGAGTGACTGAAAAGAGTTGTGTGGTGATTTCAGTAAGGTTTGGAAATGTTGCTTCTGTTTTAATAAGTGTTTAATTGTTCAAAAAGTAAATGGCCAGTTAATGTGGTATTCAGGTGAACGTTTATCTGGTTTGTTTGTTGCAGCAGGTATGTTATTTTATTCCATTTATTTTTAGGTCAATATATGTTACATGCACAGTAGCTGTCCGTATTCATGAGGTTTAACAAGGAGACTAAACATATTTGCCTTTATGGTGTTTAATCCATGTTGTTTGGTGTGGTCTGGTGCTTTGGTTTTCTAAAGAAGGAAACAGTCACTGTCGTAACATTTTTGTTTCAGATTCCCTTGATGTGCAAAAAGCTTTTGGTCGGATGCTAATCAAAGACTGCATGCATCTACTGAGTGGATTACAGAATTGAGTTAGCTTGTTAACTGCTTTATCTGGAAACCTTCTGAACGTTATGCTTTTGCTTTCAGTCTTTTTTTTTCTCTTTGTCTATCAGATTAATGACAGGGAGAGGCCATTTAAAATAGCGTCATGCTCATTGCCCTGTGTCTGTATGACAGATGTTACCCTTACCTGATAAATCACATTACATTATTTTCCATTTCGCTTTCCTCCTCCTCAGCGTCATATCTGATATATAAGCCACTAGATCAGCTCAAGAGCTGGTGGGACTGTTGAAATGCTGAAAGCTCTCCTGATGCTTTGGAGGCTGTATAATGGACATGCAGACAGCGATAAACAGAAGACGTTGGGGAGATGAGCCGACTCATCAGCTCGGTTTCCATGACTTAAGCAGAAAATCTCTTATGCTAAGCTTGGGCCCACATTTAGAAAGATGGTAAACAATCCTAAGGTTATGGTCAGCGTGTGTCAGGAAGACACAGCAGACAGATATTAATTCAACACTTTTCTGGGTACTCTTTTAAAGATTTAAAGCTGAAGAAGAGCTCATGTACTCTTGTAGACCTGAGGTTTTATTGAGTGGAGGCTTAGTCGAATCCTCTGCTGGCCCGCCCACTGACCATCTGATGCATTTCTCACTGTTTCCATTTTCTTTTTTAAAGATTTCTAGTCACATCCCACACTGGCAAGGCTTGGTGTTAACCACTAGCACTGTATGTAATATCAAAGCCTTCTGGCACATTAGCTAATTTGTAAGTCACTGCTAATAGCTTCCGATTTTCGATATGATATGATCGTAACAGTGTGGTTTTTTTTTTTTTTTGTTTTTTTTTCTAAGCTTGGTTTGAATTATTAAATTACTGTTTAGGTTTGTAGTTTGTGATGTAGCCAAGCCCTGACTCTGTGGGGCTAATTAAACCCACTTTCTGTTTTAACTGGTTTTCTTTCCTGATCTGAGTGATGGGATAAGGGAAGCGTCCCATTCCACTGCAGTTTGAGGTGGTCCAGCTGGTTTACTGGTGTGAAGACTCTAGTAACCTGGCAACACTGGTTTGTTTATTTTTTGTGGGAAATCGTGTCAGATTACAGGCTTCAACACTGATAAATGCGTTGTGTAAACTTGTGGGTCATAGTTTAATTAATTAGTTTATACTGATACTGCCATTTTTTCTTGTAGTGTACTGGACAAGTTCATTTGAAAGTTTTAAAAGCTTTACAAGTATTTCTTCTAAGGGAACTTTAGGCTGAACTGACAAATCATTTTCTTATGTTCTTTGATAATGGTCAAAGAATTAGTTACTATGGTAGGAATGTATTTCAAATTATGCACATTTATTGTTTAAAATCATATTTGTTATGATTGATTGCGTTCGATTGTGTTAAGAGTCTAAGTGATAGGAGACCCCTGGCTAAAAAGTCATTAGACAAATGTTCTATATGAAGCATGCAATAAAATGTCATGTTGTAGACATGTTATGTCTACAATAAACATTTAAAATATTAAATTTTTAAATGTTTTAACAGCATTCTGTTTGACAGCATTTGGCGCCTTAGCTCTCCTGTCATTAGTAATGGTCAAACATATAAAAGCAGTTGGTTTTGCTTCACTGAATTGTGGTTTCTAGGGTCCATTCACAAGTGGTTTTTGGCTACTGGTTCACTTACATTTAATGTAGATCTAATATTTTGTTTTCTCTTTTGATGGTTGCCTGGTGCATATGGGTCAGTAAATGCTGGAAACCAGTAAAACATCGATGCCAGGGATCATCAACCTTTTTGAAATTGAGAGCTACTTCACGGGTACTGAGCCATACGAAGGACTACCAGTTCGATACACTGGAACACCTGAACCTAAACTCATCTAAACTTCATGTAAAATTGTTTTAAATTCTTTTATTAGATAAAAGAATAGCAACAGGATAAAATTAAATGTTAGATGTTGCTCACTGGTGAGTTGTGCTATTTCTACTCATGTGGTCCCTGGGGGCACCACGTTTGTGACCCCTGATCTAGACTAATCTAAATATATGTGAACTGGATTCTGTGCTATGATGGCAAAGCAATTGGGATAGGAAAACGGCAGTTAAACAACAAAAGAACACGAAGATGTGTGTGTGTGTGTGGACTGGCAGGGTGATTATTCTTCTGAGTAGGTGTTGCAGAGCGAGTTGGGGTTTGCAGTGGCTTAAAACAAGGGCAAAAGCATTTAAGATCAGACAGCAGCTGCATAAACCATTGGATTTTTTTAACATTTGAATTATTGATACTCATTACTCATCCCTAATGTACACTGCTTGTTACAGCTTGTATTAGATAGTGCTTGTATTAGATACTGACAGTGAAAGATCATGTCATCCTGTTTTGCTGATTTCAATTGAATTTGTTAGCGCCAACCTACCAACCAGTCTTTATTGAAGTTGCTCTTGTGGCAATCTGTAAAGGGCAGCTTGAAAGGAGACCTCAACAGTTTCTTATGCAGTTTTAAAGATCAATTAACCATCACTGCTTGTTCTTAAAGGAGACAAATGTCATATTTTTCTAATATTTTCCTTTTTTCCCCCCCAAAAAAAGGAATTCCGTGGGATTTTTGGAAATACACTTGTAAACCAGGGAGAGTGTAAATACCTTAATTCAGTCTTTGTGTGTTTTTTTTAATTTTTTGGTTGTTTGTTCTGTTCATTTGTGAGCAACAGTTGATTCCAGATTTATTGATCACTACTGCTCTCATTGACTGTCTCAGTGAATGAGGCGTGATGGATGTTTGGTGATGGTGTAAGGGGCCTTTCACATATCGCGCCTAAAACGTGTGGAAAACGCTAGGTGCATCGCTTTCTCCTTCTTTCCAAAAGTGCTCGGACACTTGCTCTCTGGAAGTGTCTGTCGTTGCTAAGCAACCATCAGCCGTGCTCTCCATTTCCTCCAACGAAAAACCCTTGCTGTAACTCTGCTGCA
>JBBPDB010132263.1:0-16237 GCA_037974465.1 Brachypetersius altus
AGAGAGAGAGAGAGAGAGAGAGAGAGAGAGAGAGAGAGAGAGAGAGAGAGAGAGAGAGAGAGAGAGAGAAAGAAATACTAAATGATACAAGTGACTCAACTAAAAGTAAATTGACCTGTTGAGCATTTGTGCCTCACTCTAAACTTCTGCTTCCATTATAACTGTGTCCATCTCATCCAGTTGTGGGTCAGGGCCAGTCTCCAGCACGGCACCAACCATATCGGTGCTAAAAAGTGGGGAATAAAGTTAATTATGAATTATAAATGTTTCTGCTAGATCAACAAAGCACAACAGAGTTCAGCATGACTGAACTGTGTTTAAAACATGGAATAAGATCTCACGTGGTTTGCTCACAGCTGTTCACATCCCCTGAAAAAGAGAAAGACAGAGTGAGGAAAAGATGAACTAATGTGTAGATCTTGTGGTTTCAACTGAAAATGTATGACCATCAAGGGCTTAGACACATACGGTCATGACCACCATCTTGGTCACTCGTGTGGTTGATGGCCCAGAACAGACATAAAACTCCTCCCACAATATTGAATAATAGGAAACAGCAGAAAGCCACAGCGATGATCTCTATAGACGTCATAACCAAATCTATAAGAGAAGGTAAAACAGGGAATGTGATGAGGAGATATATATATATATACAGTAACCCCCCAGTTTTACGCAGATCAGGAATCGCGGATTCAGTCACACGCAGATTTTGTTTGAGAACCGAACCCACAATAACACAGAAATTGCAAATATCCTACACCTTTTTTGCTTTTTTATGGCAATAAATATATTTTTTTCTGGATGTTTTCACACAAGCGGACTCAGGGCCGACCTGGAAGCAATTTTTTTCGAAGCGTGATTTCTCCACGGTGCGTGCACTCAGACACTGATACAGTTTGACTGATCTCCAGGAGACCTTTCAAACAAGCCCTCATTTGTATTTTTAGATCAGGGATTATTCCCCAAAAAACGTTCACCTCGCTGCCGTGTCCCAGTACTTTTGTCAAGCGACCTACCAAGTTGCATATCTACGAGCGGAATACATGTTTAACCATGTTTTCTTTGAGGGTAATTAAACTGAGTTTAAAATGAAATTAAAGTGTTCTGGGAGCATATTTGGGGACATGTTTAGGGTTTACACTATAAAAATAGGCCTTTTTAGACTTTTTGTTTTTACTAAAACACAACAACACAGTTTTTCACTATACACTGGTGCTCTTGGAACATAACTGTTTATATCTAGAACCTTCTTATCCCCTTCCCTTTCTTACTTTTGTCTTAACTTCTAACTTTTTTTTTGACAGGGGTTTAAGTGTAGCGAGCATGCAGTAACTTTACAGGTTTAAGAAATGTAAATGCTTCATGTAAATGTAACCTAGGTTCAGTTCCAGATTCCTCCTCAGTTCCTCCAGCCGTTAGTTGGATTGATTCTTTTCAGTTTGATTTACTATATTTAATAATATTAATATAATAAAAGCACTGCTCATCTAACAGTTTTTAAATATTATCATTTTTGCAGGTGCCTAAGACTTTTGTACACTACTGTATATACAGAGCCTATTGTCATGTCTCCTCGTGACACCCCAAAGAGGACAGGCGCAGATTTCCATACTTTTGTGAACTTTATTTAACAAACAGAAACAAAACAAGGCACGAGGGCCGATACGTTTTCAAGAGCATGGAAACAAACACAAAGCTGAATGTGTCGGATCGTGTCGGTTAACCTACAACCAGAACTCAAAACTCAAATCCCTTAAATCCCTTAAATAAAGTTTTTGTACCCAACCACCAATAACTAAACACAAACACTCAATACAAAATGAAACCCAGCCGTGACTAATAAAACCCCAAACCAAAAACAGAACAAAGGACATCCGCCCACATAGCCCTCAGCCCTGACACCTATTTGTCTTCATTAGGTTGCACCATCTCACCTGTCCTCTTCACCAGGACATCCTCACTCTCCAGCCAGGCGGAGTCAGAGTTAAAACTGTCCCTCGCTCGGCACCTGTAATAGCCAGAGTTCCCAGTGTTCATTTCTGTGAGTACTAGCATGCTGCCACGAGAGCTGAATCCATGAGACTGGTCCTCTGACGGTAGCGAGGAATGGTTGAAGGACCAGGAGAAATGTGGGAAAGTTCCCCTGGTGATGATGCACTGGAGCAGGGCAGCCGCAACCACAGAGTCGGCTCTCTGGAGGTACTCCACCACAACACGAGCAGCGCCTCCCACAGGAACTGCGAGAGGTGTAAATATGCAAATATAGCATAGGTGAGACTATGTACCATCTGAAAACACACTTAAAATCATTGATCAATCAAAAAAATAGTCAACCCCAAATGTGATCAGTCAGCCAAGGTGTGTTTAGATTTATTTCTTTAGTTTTATACTGAAGCTACAACTCTATATAGAAGCTTACAGCAACTCGATTAGCATTACGCTACCTGCATGCCCAAATAATCACCCACTTGTGTCAATCTATTGTAACAGAGTTGGACTGTAGGGGGTGCGTGCTCCCATAATGCACTGCTCTCACCTGGGAGTTTTGTTGTTGTTTACTGTTTGTTGTGTTGTTTGTGAGGGGGATTACTTTAGTTACTGTTAGAGTGTGTTAGTTTTTGTGTATGGGGAATGTGTTCTTGGGAGGGGATTTGTGTTTGTTTTATTGAAATGTACACAGGCTACCGTGGATGAGGTGCCCGGCTGATATGACGAGCCAGAAGGCTGATCACACGAGTAACTTTTCATAAATTAGCTTTGTAGTTCCAGCTGAAACCTAAAGGAATGTGAGACATCAAACACTTTTAAAAATGTATTGTTGCTCACCTACTTCCAGGTCCACTGAGTCACTGAGGAGCTGCTGAATGTCGGTCTCTGCTCTGCACTGCGCTGATCCCATATCCATCCCCACAGTTACAGGCAGAGAAAACCAGGCCTCCAGAGAATCCACCCGCTGCACAGACACATTCCTCCCATCCAGAAGCAGTCGGAACGTCACCGGGGGACTGCCGTGATCTGACCTGCAGCTGACATTAGCGTGGTAACCAGAGTCGTGATGGTAGAGTGTGAATGAAAGCTTGGGAGCTGACAGGTATTCTGTGAATGATGAGAAACATCAAAAAAACATCATTAGTGTGTTTAGCAAGTATTGCATTTTGAAATGTATGGGTTGATATCCACTTTTCGATGCATAGTGTTTCTTCTAGTTTGTATCATTCAATTATTAATCCAAATACTACAACAAAATACTCAGAAACTGTGATGGACATGAGGGTGTTATGAGAGGTGGCCCAAGAACCAGAGCTCCTTTTCCTCTTTAAAGCTTCCTCTTAAAAGAATGTCCGCAGAGGAAATGTGCGATGTGATACCCAAGACTGTTTTATAATAGTTTTGAGAGAGTTTTGACCTACTAGTATATTTTATATATATTTATGGTTCCATGAGCTCAATTCACTATGTTGTAAGGTAAAACAGTCCCAAAAGAAAACATTTTTCAGATGTACAATTCTTTTACCATCAGTATTACATAGGACAGAGAGAGAAACTAAATGATACAAATACTAAATGATAGAAGTGACTCAACAGGTCAGGTGTTGAGCATTTGTGCCTCTCTCTAAACTTCTACTTCCCTTATAACTCGGTTTTAAATGGTTTAATTCGCTTTAAATGGTTTTGAATAGTAAAAATAGTGCCAGATTTCTATACAATTGATGTCAAAATATGGAATAATTGGAATTCCCTTTAACAGGATCAACACATGAAGTCTCAGATAAACGAACAAATGTTTACTTTTCACAACAACGGGGACCTCGATGCTGCTGGAGGATCTGCTGGTGTTTCCTATACTGTTTGTGGCCATACATACATAATACCCAGCATGCCTTTCACTGGCTCTGTCCACTGTCATTGTGTTTCCAGAGAGGCGGTAGAGTGGCGAGTGTGAGGTCACTTCGCGTTTGTTGTGGTACCACATGTAAGCGAGGTGAGTCCCCTTTTTAACAAGACAGTGGAAGGTGAACCCGGCCCCTTCGTAGATGACAGGTGGGTCGGGATATGAGACTAAGCGAGTACCTTGAACCGGAGCTGAGGGGGAGAAAATGAAAGAGAAGTCAGTATACATTTTGTTTCTCACTTATGCTTTCACAAATGCATTTCATACATCTCACTCACTCACTACTTGCAAGTTCAAAACCTTGCTTGTGCTCGTCAGCCCTCCTGCTCGCACTTTGCAGTAATACTGCCCTCCTGACCTTTCATTGACCTTTAGACTGAATTTGATTGTCCGGCCTCCTTGTGGATCGTCGTCCGTGTCAATAACCTCACTGTCTTTTATAAGCTCATACGACAAAGGAGGCTCAGAGCCCGGCAGCCTACACTCAAACATTACTGTGGTTTTCACGTAGGCCCTGCTGGGCCCAGTGAGCTTGGGACTGGGAATAGATCCACCTACACACAACACAGAGACTGAGATTAATGTCACTGTCTCGCCCATCACATGATATGCTCAAATGCTGTGTACAGTGTCAAATCTTTATATATTTTATATATAAATATAAATAAATACCAGTTTTTGTCATGACTCCAGCCAGAACTGAAACACACAGAGAGAATAAAGGCTTTTTAGGTCATTTCAAAGCCACAGCCGAATATTAAAATCTGAATCTTCCTTCTAAGCTGAGAGATATTGAGAGAATGTGCAACTCACGCATGACTGACATCAGTTGTAACCCCAGAGTTTTTCCCATTCTGGAGCTCTCTCACTCCTCTACTGGCATTGTGACATTAGCTTGAGCTTTTCACATATGTGGGCATGACTGAGTGTGCATCTTTGTGTGTGTGTGTGTGTGTGTGTGTGTGTGAATGCATGCTGTACTGCTCCTCCTGACCATGTGTAAGTCATAGATAAAGAGGGCTCATGCCTTTTGCAATAACTGCTTATGGTAGTGCTAACAGAAACCACACCCACCTTTTTTCTGCCGGCAGAATTTATTGAGGATAAATGAAAAAAAAAAAACATTATACAAAAATCACACAGCAAAGTAGAGATTAATAATATTAACTGTGTCACAGCACTCTGAGCAAACCAAAACATGTTTATTAGACAAAAACCACATAAAACAGAACGTAAAAAAGGAATAGCTTCCACACAAATGTATATAAAAACGAATTAAAGCTCATACCAGCCTGTTAGCTTTACTGAGATGATAGTACCTGTCATAGGAATGTTAAGTAATACTGAACCTAATCTTGCCACTCCATGATTTTTTTGCTTTACTGTATACATATAAAAACTGTGATCGTTTCTTCTTTACAAGCATAGTTTGATGATAGTTTCTTCTTTCTCTCTGAGTATATCTCAGTTAAAAACTGAGCCCCCTTTCATGAAGCCATTTCCTCAGTACTCTGGTTGGTCTTCTTCCGTTTTCTGACCAACGTGGCATGCTGCTTCACCAGAAAACGCTTATCTGAGCTACACTGCAAGGCAGAAATGTGTACAAGACACAAAGAAATGAATACCTCTTTAAGTTTTAGGCCAAACTACAGAGACAAGCCCAGAAATTGGGCTGTCTGAAACAGCTTAACAATAAGAAAGTTGGCATTTTGGCTCCTAACACAGACAAAACATCTAAATCAAAACATTTTACCCTTCAAACTGTAGGTTTATTTTAATTTCTCCGTTATTAATCATGGCAATTGTTATTATGACTATTACACTGTAACTATAAAAAAGCTAATATGTAAGTTATGAAGATATAAGAGGGCAGAGCTCATGACTCAATCATATCAAAGCCTCGATTGAAACTATCTAAAAACACTATCTGTCCTGTACATTATGTGAACATTTTATGTTATCAATGTTCCTCTGTACAGTTCAGAACCAACACTCACCATCACTAGCATGTCCTTCAGCCTCTCTATGGCTTTCCAATTAGCTCTTCCACGAGAGATAAAGGATGTCAGGATGATGCTGTAAAACAGACCAGCTTGTTATATACACAGTGCAAACACACATATCCAAACACACACGAGCAGCTTTTACACCTTGTTCCACTTGCATTATCTTGTGTCTGTCAGAACAAAACACTGCAGGAAAAAGAAAAAACCTAAACATTCAGAGTAATTTGAAAAGATCAAAATCTTTCATTGTAAATCACGCCTGACTGTTTGAATGTGTCACAGTGCAAACAACAGCTGACATACTTGAATTATGTAAACAAAAATTTTTTTGCTTTGAAAATGACAATGTATGCATATAAACACATAATATAAATGTACAAATATAAGTACATGTAAATATTCAGTTATATGTTGGCAAGGTGTTCTTTTATCAAAATGGTTCTTTTTTCTCAGTGAACTATCACTCCTAAAACACTTATATACTTAAATATATGCTGAATATATACTTATATATACTGACTTTTTCTCACATGCAACAATTTATTTGAGTTTTTTTCAGTAAATCATGCATATTTGTACTTTTACAAATACGAATGCACGATTTGCTGCATTCGCAAAAACGTTCTCATACAACGGTGTGTACATGTAACAAGTATTTTTGTAAATGGAATTATCCAGCCTAAATATACATTACCCAAAAATTTGAAATGCTTTGCTTTTTCGGTATGAAACATGGGAAAGCAGATAACAAATAAAACAAACAGAAAAACACACATTAACTTACATCTCAGCCAATATGAGAGTGAAGGCAAAGGCCTCGGATGTGATGTAATGGATGGTGGTCTGAGCAGGGCTTGGGAGTTTCTCCACGCACGCGTTCGTCACGTTAAACACAGACATGTTGGCAAATGGACCACATTTCCCAGACCCAAATCTGAACAAGGCCAGAGACAGCAAGACAAGTGTGGGCTGACTGATATGCTGCTTATTTGAATAGTTTATTTTTATCCTTAATTTATGGTTATTTCTTTATGAATTAGCGCCATGTTACATTTTGATGTTGACCCCAAGCGTCACCACAGACATGATGAGGCCCAGGAGGAGAGTGAAGTGAAACAGAACTGAAGAGCTGGTGGTCCGGAACATTTTCTCAGCCGGATCACAGCACCGCACCACAGTGAACTTGACAGTAGAAAGGAGGAACATGTGGTATTAAATAGCTGTTTGCCTTCATACTTTCCCATTTAGATCAAAGTATAGATACAGTATGGCCCACGCACCTTCTTCATGTAAAAGATTGCCAGAAGCTTTAAGATGCTGATAGCTGGCAAAAGTGGGCAGTAGAAAACACCCACCCAAGTGACTGTCTGACTGTAGACCAGATCCAACACATTTAATGGGATTGTAAACTTTGGCTTGCCTATCTTCCTTGCCAGCTTAGAGGAGGGATACTTCTCTACTAGTAACCTGGAGCCAGTAAAGACAAACAAAATGTTAAATTAAGCACTTGATACTTTGAATTAAGGAGCTGTGGTCAAAAATTATGCAAGCCAAATAACTCTCCAAGGCTAATCTAGCTTTTAGCAATGTATACAACCTGTACAAGAACTACCACTGACTAAATCATCACACACTTTCCTCACTCCTATGTTCAGTTTTTACATTATTAGAAATAGACTTAAGTGGTTGTTTGACACCATATGGTAGCCTATTCTAAAAATAATATAGACAAATGACCATTAGCATAGCTAAAAATGGTAGCAGCAGTCATCTTGAAACTTGCAATTTCTGCCACAAAGTGTCAAAGGCTTCATAAGTAGGAGTACTGAGATCACCTAACCAGATACGGTCTGATGTAAGAGTTTAATGATTTAGGAAGGGCAGCTTTCACAATGTCAGAAAAACATTTGAAGGTAAGAGGGTACATTATGTAAATAAGCACATAGCCTGTCAATTGTTGCATGTAACTTATAACACATAATTGAAAACTGAAAATACAATCAGACTAAACATCTATGATGACGGCTAATGTTTAAATGGCACAAAATCTTACATTCTGGGTAAGGACACCAGGAAAGCATTGCAGAAACATGCCAAGAGTTGAAATATAGTGAGTTTGTACATTTCCTTCCCAAATTCAGTCTCTGGACACTGAAAAATACACATGTATTCAAGCCAACAAAGAAAAAACAATGATCATTGGAACAGAAGTGACTGTATGGTTAGTGTTTTTTATTTAAATAATGTGTTGGTTGTAGAATATAAAAACCTGTAACTTGTTACTTACATTTGATTTCATTTGCCTGATGAGGAAGAATAGGTAGATACCTAAGCTTGCAAGCTTCAGGAAGATACTCCTGTCGGGATCAAATACAGAATCTTCATTAATAATCTCCAGTGCGGTTTTATTTGCAGGGCAATTTCATTACTTCGTTCACATGGCCGTGACACTGTACATTGAATTGTGGATAGTGCTAATAAAGCAATGGTGTCTGAAGCGAAATTTGAGGCTAATGTAGATAAATAGCTAAGCACTAATGGAAGCTTATAGCCACAGTATGGCATACTGTTATCTACAGGACAACATTCTGACCTCAAGATCGTTTTAGCTATGCAACATGTGTTCTATGTCCTATAATATCCAGACACTGCTTCTACAGGGTTAGAGTGGAGTTTATGATCAAGAGCTAATTATACAGCATCAGCACCTGACCTTGCTGATGTCCTCACGACTGAATACAATCAAATCCTCACGCCAATGATCTTCAAGCAAACCTGTCTTGTCTCACTGATTTTGGTTAAGAGTTCAGATTGAAGCCCTTGTTAAAAAGGCCATTTAATGCTGTTGAAATGTGATGCTAATGTTGTGGTATAGAGGTGATGAAGAGGCGGGCCCTCTTACCGAACTAAGGTAACATTAAGCTGGGTGGCCGGGGAGTAGTCTTCAAACCCTGAGATCGTGCAGAACAGCAGTGGCAGCAGAAAGTTGATCAATGTAATGGTGATGGGTGGCAGATACTCCCACAGAAGCTTTATAAATGAAGGGTGCTCATTTCCCTGAGGAGATAAACAGAGGTGAAAGTGAATACACACAAAGTGAACACACACTGAGCACACTGTTTATGTGTATCTACCTTGAATTACCTTACATTAATTTGGCAGACACTGTTATCCAAAGCGACTTATGAGTGCTAAAATCTTTATGTAGGAGTAATGCAAAAATTCAATTAATATTGCATTAGGAGAGGAGATGCTCTCTGAATAGATGGATCTACAGGAGGTTTTGAAGCTAAAGAGGAATTCTGCTCATATATACACACACTCATTGTCCATTTTATCAGCTCCACTGATCACACAGGCGCACCTACAGGGGTGCAATTACAGACTGTAGTCCATATGTTTCTCTGCATCATTTGTTAGTCCTTTGTTACCCTGTTCATCAACGGTCAGGACCCCCAAAAGACCACCAGTGAGCAGGTCTTATTGCGGTGGTGGATGATTCTCAACAGAGCAGTGACACTGACCTAGTCGTTTGTGTGCGTGTGTGTGTGTGTGTGTGTGCGCGCGCTTGCTTCGCAGGGTGGCTCACACATCTGACTACCGGGCTGAGAATAATTCACCAATCAAAATGATCCAGCCAGCAGTGACCGCGGATGAATAGATGTAGATGAATAACACAAACTGTGCAGCATCAGATTAACTATCATTAACCACTTCATATCGTGGGCAGCTGGCGGCCTGGTTGTTAGGGAGTTGCCTCTGTGATCGGAAGGTCATGGGCTTGAATCCCAATGGCACCACTTGAGCAAGGTACTGTCCTCACACACTGCTCCCCGGGCGCTGTATTTCTGGCTGACCCCTGCTTCACTTGCTGAAAGGGTTTAATACAGAGAAAGAATTTCGCACTGTTCACATTGTGCTGTGTGACACAAATGGACACTTTACATCGTGTCCTGTGGGAGTTTTGCACACTGAGTGCCGATACAAAGAAAGCATTTCAAGAAGCTTTTTTGTGACACACAGTTCCCCCTCTTTGTTTCAGGCAGCACAACATTATTATTTTGAAAGTTTGACTTTATCAGAATGACATTTCTCTAAATTAAATAAATTAAATAAAAATGTTACATGATCGCAACTCAAAGGTTGGGTTAAGGTATAGGGTTAAATTCTACACAAATTCATTTTTGATAATGTATTATAGGTATTAAGACAGGACATGAAATAAGGCACTTGTTCAAAAATGTCCAGATTAAAGGAAAGATCCACAGTAAACAGGAAACCACAGGTTGTCTTTATGAAGATAGCATTTGTAACTGGTGGAAGTTAATAGCCATGATCTAGCCCGTCTCATCCAGCCCTTCTACTTTCCTCTAATTTAATTACTTTTAACTACTAAACTGCTGTCTGTTTTTATTGACTGTATGCTGCAGATGAGGCTGATAAAGTTTGGGAATGATTTCTTACTGCATTCTGAGAGACATCCGTGGCAAAGTAGATTAAGTAGAAGGAACCGCCTAGAAGAACCAGCACCACAAAGTTGAGAATTGCTCGCAGGAAATACAGCTGCACCCATTTCTTTAGCGTGCGCTGAGAGACCTTTAGACGAAATCTGTGCTCCTCCAGGTCCATCTGGTAAAGAAAGTTTGCATGTATGAGATCATTCTCTCTAAAAGAATGAAACTGAGTACTTAGGCTCTTCAGAAATTAATCGGTCTGAGCAGAGCTGACTCTTGTTCGGTCCAAATCCACCTCTTGTTTTGTCCTAACAAATGTGCGAAGTCAAATATTTACATATATTTACGCCGAGTTGTGATCGTTTTGATTGATTCATTCACTGTTTTTATTTTTTACTGATGATTTCTCAGTGCCATGGCCGGGAGCTCACCTTCAGTTCGTTTCGGATGAAGCTGTGTTTGAGTGAGGCTGCCTGAACATCCTGGATAGAGAAATCCCATCCACAGAACACCTTATAGCACATATTTGCACTGTAACGGCTTCCCATCAGCCATGTGTGCTTATAACCCACGACCGTTCTGGAGAAGAAAGGCCAAGCAAAGCATTTTGTCAGTTCATTATGTGTCATTCATTCATTTGCTTTATTTGGAGCTGAAACTAAGTAAATGTGTTTACTTACACATTTACACACAAAAAATTATTCTCAAAACACCATAGTAGGACATTTTGACTTTAGGCTTCTTAAATTGAATTCCCTTGAAGAAGTACATGTTGAAAAAAGGAGTAGCTTTTTCAGTTCTACAACAAAATGTGCAGTTCATTTGCAGATCTATGCCTACATTTCTCATGTACACCAGTAACATCCCAGCTGAATGTGGTGTTCTGACCTGCGCACTATCATGATGAGACTGACGAAGAGGATGAAGACCATGCCAGCGAAGAAGAGGAGAGATGTGTTCAAACATATATGGTCTAGGATTTTGTGTTTGTAGAAACCATAGAAGACTGGGGACTTTTCCAAAACGCCCTGCAAAGACACAAAGCGGGATGGAAGCTGAAATGTGAGCCATTGTGGGACAAAGCACTGTAAATCAGACCAGGATTAGGGCAGAGCTTTGTGGATTTATGGGCAGGGTCTATAGGGTTTTGGCAAAAGACCTTTTTGTATGAGAATAGTTTTCAAGTGTGAATTTATTATCCTGCTTCTGTTACATATATTCTGAAAATACAGGTGATTAGGTTTGATGGACAATCGGTATTACAATAAATACAATACAAATAATCCTGACCTGTTTCTTTATGACTAGTTAAATTCACAGATTTCTTCATTAGCCAAAATGTAGTTGATCAGCAATTGCATGTCTGGTGTTCTTTTTATTTACGTGAAAGAAATGTCTTTTTTATCTATGTGGAAGAGAGAGGTGTTGTTTTTTATCTACGTGGAAAAGATGTGGCCATAAACCGAAATTGATGGATATATCATAAATTCTAGTCATTCATATTATTTTTGTTAGTATATACTTTTAAAGCTTGCCATTTTAGTTCAGGTGCAGCTTTGGCTGTGCACACACTGAACACTTTTCTCTACAGCTCTGGTTTTAGTTTAGCTGCAAATTCAAGGCCCTCATTTTTTTTTAAATTTCAACAGCATTAGAGATTACTACAGTAACTACAGGAAAACTTTAAGAATTAAAGTTCATAGCAAGAAGTTGAGCAGGTCAGGAATACAGATGGAATAGCTATTATTTTCTGTAATTTACCAACGCTCTGCCACATCACCCCAATGCTGTATGATCTACACTGGCTCCCTGTCGCTTATCGCATCAAATTCAAAATTCTCCTCTTTACACGGCTTAGCTCCCTCCTACTCAAAACCCACCTGTTCTCCGAATGCTATTCATCTTATCTGTAAACTTACTGTATCATCCCAATTGCCTTGTTTTTGTCATTGTACCCTGCTCCTACAGTTCGTTGCGCTTGACTCTTGTATTGTGCTATCTGTTTACCTGCCTTGTTTTCTGCTATATTTCATTGTTCATCACTGTTTGTTGTACTTGCTTTTCCTGTATATTTGTCGTTCTGTCCATCTCTGTTCCTACCTTACCCATTGTAAAGCGTCCTTGAGCTCAGGAAAGGCGCTATATAAATAAAAATGATTATTATTATTATTATTATTATTAAGTGCTTATAAACTACCATACAAATCAAGACAACATGAACACTTTGGTCATCGCTTGTAATGTTGTGATCACATTGTGGATATTAACAATTTAAATGAACTCTGTATCTTTGAAGAGTATGATCAGAAAGCATTCAAGTGAAATTGAATAGGGACCCACCTATTAAAAAATTATGCAGTGTAAGAATGTGCAGCAACTCACCGTGCCCAGGAAAATGTCTAAGAAGGAAGCATTTGTTGACATAGATTTCCCTATGAAACACAGTCCAAAATCAGCAAAGTCTCATCAAGATTATTTACTCATTCAATGTGTTTAGCAGGGATGCAGGGATGTTTTTAACCAATTCACCAGAGTGAAGCAGAGGGCTGCCAAAAATGGTGCTCAGGGAGCAGCGTGCCTTGCTCAAGGGTACCTCAGGTCCTGGGATTTGAACCAACAACCTTCCGATTGGAGGAGCAAGTCCCTAACCACCAGGCCGGGTTGCACATATCAGGAGGCACAAAAATAATATGGAGTAAAAAAATTAAAGAATAAATGAATGCATAGAAAAACAATAAAAAGAAGATTGTTGTCATATTTCCACTCAAAGTGCTCAGATCTGCACTTACAGTCTATGGAGTCATAATACAGTGAAGGAATGAGCACAGATCCAGTGATGATGACACAATTCAGTAGGTTTAGGCACAGCAGGTACCTCAGGAACACAAAGTATGCCTTCACCCCCATTCCGAATCTACCTGCAATCACAAAAGGTTTTCTCTCAGTATCATGAAGCTCCTAGTAGCGCTGTAACACCGACTGCAGACACACAGAGACACAGAGACAAGAACAATACATAATACAGTATAAACCTCTACAGAAAATACTCTATACTAAATACACTATGTTATATACAAAAAATGCTGGGGTCAGTAAGAGAGGTGCACATAAATACTATAGATAGGTAAATAAGGTTGAACTGTGCACTTACACAGCAGTGCACTCATCAGCCACTTTATTATTAAGCCCTACCTTACCCCCACCTTGCTGATGGCCATTCAGAGACTATAGCACTTTAACCCAACTGAATAGATAGATGTGTGTGATAAATGTATGTATGTGCACAATATTCTAACACATCTACTCTGAAGGTGTGAACACTGACACCTTCAGAGTAGATGAACCTCTGTTCATGACACGCTTGTGTCGGCGCTGCACACACTGCTATACTGTGTTGGGAATAGTCCACAAACTAAACAGTATCTGGTCAACAGTAGTCTTGAGGTCATAAACCATAGAGTGGACAGTGGACCTATAATGCAGCTAGTAAGTGTAATAATCTATATCTAGTACATAATCTCACCTTCAATTTTGTGCAGGGTGTGTTTCCATAGCAATAACCTTGAGAAGAACCTCTCCACCTGTTCCTTCAGTCTCCTCCTCGCAATTTGCTGGCTCTCCCTCCAAGATTTCCATGAGCTAATCTTGAATTTCTCTTGGTGACGTCTCTCCCTGATTGATGGAATATATATATATATATATATATATACATCTTGACACTACTCAGCCCTCTATTGGACATCGTCCTGTATTAAGGAATTCTGAGGCCTTGGACTGAACACCTCCATCAACTTACCAAGTACAAGACTCTTTAAGTTTGACATACATCAAAATAAACAATTAAAGCAACTCACATAATTGAACAACACAGTAAATAAAGCTAATAAACATAGCCTCTAGTCTTTAAAGGGACAATGTAATGGAAAACCTAAAGGTCCTTACTTTTTTAAAATAGAAGAGGTTGATGGAGTTCCTAACACTGTTAAAGTTTTGAAATGTACCATTTACTCCCTTGTCCATGTGGTCCATATGCAGCAGCATAAATGTAGCTGCATAACAGCCTCTTTTGAATTTGCAGCTCTTGTGATGATACTATATTCACAACCAATATTTACATATATATAATTATACCACCTACAATACTTTAGCCTTTCACATTCATATTAAAGATACAAGAAGGTACAAAATAGCACTTCTGTTCAGAGAAAATGTCATTTACTTATACCAGTGTATTCAGTTCTGTAAAGTGAGATTAGAAAGCTGTCATGAAAAAATTAATCATCACAGTTTTGGATGAAACCACATCACACAAATACCAAAACTGTTAAATGTCAGATTTAACACCACAAAGCTCCTCCGTCAAGTGGGATTTATAATTGGTTATAAAACGAATGTATGTTCGATTATTTTTTTATCTTAAAAACAATATTAGAACACTTTAGGGTGCAGACCTAGTCTACATTTATTCCAGTTTGCACCTTAACTCTGTGCTTTATAGCCACCCACATCCCCAAAGAGCCCCCAAAGCAGTCAATAAAGCATTTCCTATTGGAAATGATATTTTAGATGGTTATTATTATTATTATTATTATTATTATTATTATTATCATCATCATAATTTGCAGTTGCACTTAATCCTGATTGACTCTGACTGTCTTCCCACATCTCCAATGTTATTTGCTGCCTTTTCCAAATAAAGGAATCGAGTGACTGCTATTTTTCAGCGTGAGCTGAGGCAACCAGCTTCCTGCGTATGATCTTCACACACCTGAGGGTCCTCTTTTCCTGCATGCACAGGGGCAGTGTCTTCAGCGGTTGTGTGGAGTGCAGCTCTCTGAATATTGGTGAAACATATTCGAAATCCTCGTAATCATCGTCATCCTGGGTCTGATCGCAGTACTGGTACTTCCACCTGGACAGTGAACTGGGTAGCTGCTCGTAGATGTCGGTCTGGTAGTACTCGCAGGAGTCTTCAGAAAAAGTGCTGATTTCTGGAATGACACAATAGTTCAGCACATTTTTACTTTTGGTGCTGCTGTGTTAAAAACTTGGTATGAGCTGAAAATGGAAATCCAGTTTCCCTCCCTCCCTTCCCCTCCCCACAGTATGTGGTAGGACATTTTTGAAAGTACACCATGGAATCAGAATTACTGAATTACTGACAGACTTTTAGATTTGACTAATATGTTTAAGTGATATTAAATAAGCTCAAGCTGCATTTTATTCATTTTACACATTACATTACAGATTTTAGTGGCAAGAAAGTCTGTAGCCCTGAATGAATATTGATCAAGGGCCAAAGACCTCTCACACCAGCAGTCTAGAACACAGATTCGGTTCCAGATTTCTCCTCAGTACCTCCAGAGAATTTCCAATAGCAGCTCCTGATTAAATTTAATGAAGCACGGTACATTTGTGTGTGTGTGTGTGTGTGTGTGTGTGTGTAATGATAAATATAATAATAATAATGTATTTTAGTAAATATTAATATAATAATCAAAAAAATATTTTAATGAATACATTTGTTTTCTGTATTTAATATTTTACAGTAATGGACACAGCAATTAAAATGATGACCTTATATGCTGAGGGAAAAAATGCTGAACCAAACAATGGTAGAACCAAGTCAATGTATAAGATGCGGTTAAAGACAATGTACATACCAGCACAGGTGTTCTGAAGAATTATGCTGCCTTGTCAAAAGATGTTTAGGTTTATACAGTTTATACAGTCAGTTTGTAACTGTCATTAATGACAAATAATATACATTATCTAAGAAAAATACATTGTATTTAAGTGAGAAGAGCCTAGATAGATAGATAGATGGATAGATGGATAGATGGATAGATAGATAGATAGATAGATAGATAGATAGATAGATAGAT
>JBBPDB010132294.1:0-16235 GCA_037974465.1 Brachypetersius altus
CTTCAGTGTGTAAAATTAAACTAATATAAATTAGCTGTTAGTGCTGGTTTTGGATGTAAGCTGAAGTTTATACTCTGTTCTGACTGATGACTGATGATGAGTGTTTAGATCAGAAATGTCTGCTTCTTCTTCTAAAGTGATGCTCACTGTCAGTGATGCAAGTTTACAGAGTGTCTGGTCTGTCATATTAAAGTTTGTTGCTAATATGAGCTGGAAATGAGATCATTCAGTTTTAGTTCAGAAAAGAAAACTCAACTTTCAGGGGTTTAAACAGTCTGTTGGTATAAAACAGACTATTATAAAACAGACTACTGCTGCACAAAATATTGTCAGTGTGTAGAACACTTGCTCTTGTGGGATTTAAAGAATAAATTGAGGGGGGGCGCTAGAGAGCACCACATGGTGTGGTCGTAAATTCAGAGAGCTCCCTCAAAGCCTCGACAAATTTGTTTTTTCTTCTGCTTTCATCGTGAAAGTTCATTCGCTACTATACAGCAGTGAAATGAAGAAGGCTAAATCCAAGAAAGATGATTTATCGGCTTCCTCAGCTAATCAGCCGGCCGAGAAACCGCCGTCTAGTGAAGGCGAGGCGGAAGGTGAGGCCTGCTCGGACACAGATTCAACTGTCATTTTATCGGCGATTCGAACAATGAGTAATAGTATGAATGACAGATTTAATTCGCTGGAAACTACTTTATCTCAGCTGCGAACGACACTTTCTGAAACCACCTTGCGTATCTCTGATCTGGAGGGTGCTAAAGCTGAGCATGAGGCCCGCATCTCTAAGCTGGAGGCTTCTTGTCAGGAAATTTTTGCAGTAAACAAGGCCCTGCGTGCAAAACTGGACGATCTCGAGGGTCGCTCTCGACGAGCGAATATCAAGATCGTGGGACTGCCTGAGAGTGTGGAGGCGGGTCGTCCAACCGAGTTTGTGGAACAACTCATCCCGAAACTTCTGGGTATCGAGAACTTTCCCGAACGGTTAAAAGTTGACCGTGCACACCGCACCGGGCCTTTACCACCAAGAGGAGGACGTCCCCGAACCATGATCGCGAGGAAACATCATTATCCGGTCAAAGAGATGGTTCTACGTCTCGCCCGGCAGCATGCACCTTTAAAATTTGACGGAGTAATCATCTCCATCTTCCCGGACTTCACGGCAGAGGTACTCTCTCAGCGGAGGGTGTTTGACAGAGTGAAAAGGAAGCTAAAGGAGGCCGGTATTCGATTTGGTCTGCTCTTCACCGCACGTCTTGTTATTACCCAGGACAACAAAAAGAAAATCTTCGGCTCGGTGCCGGAGGCTGAAGAGTTTGTGAAGTCCATCATAGTGCAAGACCCTTCTTGATCTGCGGTTCGGGTCTTAAACTTTTTGCTCACGGGCCTTTCCAGGACGCTGTGAGTATACTCCCATATGGAGAATGGGACAGAAAAGGTGGACACTTATAGATCGTTCACGGTCTGTTTTTGGATTAGGTTATATATGTAGTTCTTAATGCCCTTGGTTGCATGCGAATGCTGGGATCGTCATATCGGTTTAAATGTTTTTCTTTAAATAATTTTATAAACGGTGTTCTATCTGTTAACAGAGTTCTAAATCTGTAACCCAAGCTCAATTGCTTTCCTGGTATTGTTCGGTTGGAGGCTGCGAGGGAGCCCTCCGTTTCTTTAGTTGAGTTTATCTTGACACAGTTTTTTCTTTCACTCCTTATGCTGCCCAGCAGCTCCACTGTTCGTATGGGGTTTTCTTTCCAGCTTCATTTGGGGAAGCTGTTGATAAGGGAGGGGTGGGTAGTGTTTTCTTTTTCTTTTTTTTTCATTGCCTATGTAGTTTGTCGTGTCTGTGTACCTTGTTCACTGGCTAATATCTCTTCAAATTCACTGACAGCAGCCGTTACATTGTATATACATTTTTATACATTATGACTTGTACTAGGTCTTATCTAAAGCTGGCAACGTCAGTCTTGCCAGCTGGAATGTCCGGGGGTTAAATAATCAGATTAAAAGAGCCAAAGTTTTCTCCTATTTAAAATCTATTGCGGCCGACATATTATTTTTACAGGAGAGGCATATAAGCCACTCTGAACAAAGGAAACTGAGATGCAGTTGGATATCCCAGGTATTTCAGTCTTCTTTTTCATCCAAGGCCAGTAGGGTAGCTATTTTAATTCGTAAATCTGTTCCCTTTAAGCATTTGTCGACTATCAGTGATCCTAATGGTCATTATGTAATAGTATTAGGCCTACTTTCCTCAACTCATGTCACACTGCTGAATGTGTACGGACCTAACTTTGATGACCCTGCTTTTTTTTGCAAAGTTTTTAATCTTCTGCCAACCAATATAAACACACATCTGATAATAGGCGGCGATTTCAATTTAGTATTAGACCCTGTTTTGGATAGATTTCCTTCACGCGCTGATTTATCTTTGACTCACTCGGCCTCTGCTCTTAGAGATCTGATGGTTTCACTTGACCTTGTTGACATCTGGAGATTAAAATACTCAACAGATATGCAGTACACTTTTTTCTCGCAGGTTCACAAATCATACTCTAGGATAGATTTCTTTTTAATTGATTCTGCAATAATTTCGTGTGTTAAATCAATTAAACATCATAATAGAATTGTTTCTGATCATTCAGCAGTGACACTTTCCCTAGATTTGTCGGAAATAAGGCCCAGTTATAATTGGCGGTTTAATCCTACACTGCTTATGGACTCTGGGTTCTGTGAGCGTTTAGCAGAATTGCTTGCTGAGTTTCTCCAATTTAATGACACGGGCGATGTTTCGGATTCAATATTATGGGAAACTCTGAAGTCTGTCCTCAGAGGACACATTATTTCTTATGAATCCAGTCTTAAAAAACAAAGAGAGAAACGTCTCTTAGAAATCGATAATCGTCTCGGTCAGTTAGAACATGCATACAGGGTCTCCATGGATTCGGATTTGCTTAATGAAATTGCTGCACTCAAATTGGAATACAATTCGATCCTTTCAAACCAAGTTAATAAAATGCTGTTAAAAGTTAAACAAAAGCAATTTGAACTTGGTGATAAACCAGATAATTTGCTATCTCGCCAGCTAAGAGGGCTTCAAGCCAGTAGAGCAATTCATAAAATCAAAAATAAGGAGGGTTTCTTTTTAACAAATCCTGCTGAAATCAATAATACATTTAAAGAATTCTACAAAGAATTATATAAATCAAAGGGCTGCTCTGACCCCTTAGCACTAAGTAATTTTCTTCATTCACTGCAGCTTCCAAGGATAGGGTCCATAGAACAGACAGCCTTGAATGCTGACATAACAATTGCTGAGATACTAGATGCTATCAAATCTTTCCCGGGTGGGAAGGCACCTGGCCCAGATGGGTTCGGAATTGAATTTTATAAAAAATTTGCACAGATGCTCTCCCCTTTATTGCTGAGAATGTTTAACCACTCATTCGGTAAGCATCAGCTTCCCCAGTCCTTGTATGAGGCAAACATCTCCTTAATTTTAAAAAAAGGCAAAGAAGAAACAAACCCATCATCATATCGACCCATATCTCTTTTGAACTCTGATTTTAAAATCCTCACCAAGATTCTTGCTAAGAGATTAAATAATTGTATCGGGAAAATTATCCATCATGACCAGTCTGGTTTCATTCCTGGTCGTTTCTCCTTTTTTAATGTTAGGCGACTAATGAATATTTTGTATACTAGGTTTGAGCCTCAAGCTAGTATTGCAGTCCTTGCCTTGGATGCAGAAAAGGCGTTTGACCAAATTGAGTGGGATTATATTTTAGCTGTTATTAGAGAATTTGATATGGGTGACACATTTGCCTCATGGGTGAAAATGCTATATGCTCATCCTAGAGCTTCAGTTTTAACAAATTTCAATAGATCATCTCAATTTTTACTACATAGAGGCACCCGGCAGGGCTGTCATCTCTCGCCCTTGCTTTTTGCTATTGCAGTTGAACCCCTTGCCCTTGCCATTAAAAAGAACCCTTTAATATTGCCTCCAAATTTAGGTCAAATTAACCATCATATTTCTCTCTATGCAGACGATATTATTTTGTATCTCCGCAACCCAGAAGAGTCTGTACCACCCCTGCTAAATTTACTGGAAACATTTGGTCAATTCTCAGGATACTCAGTAAACTGGCAAAAAAGTGAATTTATGGCAGTGACCAACAATATAGACCCATATTTTATGAGTAGTCTTCCTTTAAAAATAGCCACAAACAGTTTGAAATATCTTGGTCTTAATATATCTAGAAACCCTAAGGATATATACAAATTAAACTTTATACCTATGCTAGAAAATCTGAAATCCAATATAAAACAGTGGAGGACCCTACCATTATCGATGATGGGGCGGGTGAATGCCATTAAGATGGTGATATTACACAGATTCCTGTATCTTTTTCAGAATCTACCAATTTATTTGCCTAAGAAGTTCTTCAAAACTTTGGATTCTATTGTATTGCCATTTATATGGGGCTTTAAAGCACACAGAATATCTAAACTGCATGTTTGTAAGCCTAGATCATTGGGGGGGTTAGGTTTGCCAAACTTTCAACACTACTACTGGGCTGCCAATTGTAGAGCCTTAACTTTTTGGCAGGACCCATGCCCTGATAGTCTTCTGGCTGATCTCCCATCTTGGCTTGTGATTGAGCGTGGGGTTTTAAACTCATCTCTCTCCTCATTGCTATTTGCTGCCCCAGAGAAGTTTAAAGCTGCTGTTAGACCCCATTTCATGATTAATAACTCTCTCCGGATATGGTGACAAATCAGTAAGACAATCTAACGGCCAAATACGTCCTCTTTTGCTCCTGTCTGCCGTAACCTTGCCTTTAAACCCTCGCTATTAGACCCGGCGTTCATAGGCTGGGCGAGAAAAGGAATCCTCACCTTGAGAGATCTATATATAGACAACAATTTTGCAACTTTTCTACAACTAAAAGAGAAATTCGACCTTCCTGCTTCACACTTCTTTAGATACCTACAAATCAGAAATTGTGTTCGTTCCATTGTGCCAAATTTTGAAACACTGCCAGCTGATAATGGGTTGCACAAACTACTTACTTGTGCTCCCAACAACCCAAAGTTAGTCACAAAATTTGTAGAGATTAGAAAAAAGTCAGTTAGACATTTCTACTAATCATCTGAAAAATGATTGGGAAAGGGAACTGGGGATTCAGGTCTCTGAGGAAGACTGGGGAAAGTGTCTTAAAAATATATACACCTGCTCTATTAATGCTAGACACCAACTTATTCAATACAAGGTGTTACATAGATTGCATTACTCAAGGGTTAAACTTAATACTTTCTATCCCACTATTTCCTCTCTCTGCAATAAGGTTGAATCTGCGGAGGGTTCGCTTGGTCTTTTTTGGGCATGCCCTAAAATCTGTGAATTCTGGTCAATAGTTTTTCAATTTCTTTCAAAGGTTTATGCTTGTGAGCTTCCCTTAGATCCTGCAACTGCTGTTCTTGGCTGGTCAGTCTCCTTGCAGAATCTTAACAATGCTTTCCGAGTGCCTGTACAATATGGTATGATGATCGCAAAAAAAATGTATTCTTTGCTTGTGGAAGAATAAGTCAAGACCTTTATTCAAGATCTGGTTGTCTGAAGTTTCCTCCACCCTTTATGTAGAAAGGCTTAGATATAGTATGTCTGGAAACATAGATGTGTTTGAAGCTTCTTGGAGACCTCTTTTCAATCACCTGTTAAAAAATCCTGCTAATCGCAACACTACTTGAAACCTTGTAGTCGCAGTGTGTGTTAATACCGCTTTTTATTTTTTGTTTTCTCTTTTTCTCTAGTTAAAGTTGAAGATAGTGCTGACATTTGCAAATCTATTTGTTCCCTGTTTTCATTTCCCCCCATCACTTTTGCCCTAAGTACCTAGGTTACCATATATTTGTATTTTTACTGTTTTTTTTTTTTTTTAATTTTGCTGCCTTTACTCAGTGTTGTGGTTGACTGCTGAATTGAATCTACCTGAAGATGTGTATTGTCTTGTTTTGTGATTGTGTTTTTTTCTTTTTCGCTTGTATGTCTGAGATTCAAAAAATTACCTCACTAATATTAAAAAAAATAAATAAATAAAAAAAAGCGGTCCTCATGGAAGAGTTATCAGAAGAAAATCTTTCTGTTTAATTAATTAAAAGAGACAATAATAATTAAATAAAGTAGTTTAATATTAAAAAAAAAAAATGCTATGAATGATGATAGCACAGCTATACACACACATCTGTGTTATCTGTGTTAATGACAGGCCGGGGAAAAATCAAATAAAAAAAAAAAAGAAGAAGAAGAAAATCTTTCCTGCATCCTCGCCACAAAATTCAGCCTCAGAAGTTTGAGAAGATCATCTTAAGATAAGGTGGTGGACTTGAGAAGATTGCGGTCTCCTGTCACAAACACCTGGGTGTGCACACTGACAACAAGCTGCACTGGTGTAAGAACTCTATGGCCACATGAAGAGGGGCCAAATAGGCTGTACTTCCCATGAAGACCTTGATCTTTTAGAGTCCGCGACACCATGTTGCGGATGTTCTACGAGACCGTATGGGCTGGTGCCATCTTCTACGCTGTGGAGTGCTGGGTGGCAGCATGTAAGTGGTAGACCCAAAGAGACTCAAGGAACTGATCCCAAAAGCCAGCTCAGTGGTGGGTGAGGATCTGGACAGCATTGAAACTAGACTTCAGTCCATCGTGGACAATGCTGATCACCCACTCCACAGTGTGGTGGCAGAACTGAAAAGTACTTTTGCCACAGATCACTGTGCCAGTTTTTAGAAGAATCCCTCTCCAACTGTTTTGGAATAGGGAACATCTTATTAGTTGATAGAAAGGATTAAATGAAGCACCAGCAAATTCTTAAAGCAAACATCACACCATCCGTAAAAAGCTGAAGATGAAATAAGGTTCAGCTGAGATCAAACTGGTGGACTTCAGGCCAGCAACTGCTTACATGCATGTTATGTGCAAAGTAAGAAACTCATTTCCACTTTAAGTTTAAGTTCACAAAAGTTTGGGGCTGTTTGGTACAGAAACCAAAGCTTCCAAGATGTGAATGATGTACCTGATATACTTCCCTCCAAATGGGAAGGTTGTGGTTCTCTCTGCAGATCATTCTGTTTAAACCATGTCTAGCACCACCACAGATACATGAACATGCTGGAGATATATAGTAGATATACAGTTACAGTGCCTTATTTTTAGAACAATTTCTGTTGCAAAACACAGAGAAAGCAGATACTGTGTGGACTTCCAGAAGTAGTGATACAGCATGTGTTCCAAACCTTTTGTAAATATTTAATACAATTGCTAATATCCTAACCATTATGCTAATGCTGATATAAACTGCCATCCACAGCAAGCAACATCTTATTGATCTGTCAGTGTACCGAAATAGGAACCTAATTCCCAGTGCAGAGCTGGGACAGTAAGATAAAGGGCTCGGAGAATACTAATCGGTAGCTAAGAGCTTCAGATTTAGGATGGAATTAGATTAGATGCTAAGTGTTATTTTCCACACATTCTTGCATAAATGTCAGAGGTGAGGCTCCTGGTGCAGATCTATACTAATCAAATAAATCCATTAGAGGGGAGAGCAGGAGTGGGGCTTTACTTTCCTCGACTGATTGATCTGATTCATTCTGCAGACAGCAAGGTGTCTATACGGAAACTGGAGAAAGCGAGCTGTAGGAGCCCGAGACGGTCTAAAGGGATGAAACTACAGACTGCAGGCAAAGCTGACGCCACTGTTGTACCGTACGGAATGGACTGGTCATCTCTAAGAAGCAAAGATAGTGTCGGTTTGCTGAAAACAGCGGAATCAGAAACACAACATGGAATGGCATCAACATACATTTGGACCTCTTTAGTTTTCCAACTATTGATTTGCATGCTTTGTTTTAGACAGCAGACCGCGATGTGAAACAATGTGAAAACACAGTTTTTGCCAATTGGACCTGGCCCAAAAAGCTTAAAAACCAGCTTCAAAACGGCTCATACTATATTCATACTATACTCAATACCTAATTTACATATTAAACCAAAATATTAGTGTGCTTGCTTTATATAAACCACTCAAAAGAAAGATCCCTGTTTCGGATGGTTTACGTTGGCATACATTCCTTTTTACAAAGATAAATAAACAAACATTACGTTATTCTGTAAGTTCACACTCAGACGCGGAGACAAAGGAGTCTGACTGGCGATCTGTTGACCAGCGATGACACAGCAGTCACTTTAGGACATGAATCTCTTAAAATCGTTGTTTAGTGACATATTTTCTATGTCTGATTCTCTTCTTTACCGAATATAGAGCCAACTGGTGCTCCAGACTGGAATTTTCTGTTGAATGGTGTGTAATGTTGCACCATTCAAGCCAGAACAGAAAATTAGGTTCCATCTACGGCAGAACTAAAAATATGAATCCATCTTTATAAATTAACTGCAAGGGCAGCAGCATGACCGTGCCAGGCGACAACAAGTGTTTTATACTAAATTTGTATAGATTTAACGATTAGCTGCTGTCTGGCTCTGCAGCATCTGAAGTGAGTTCGACTCCTTCAGTCAAGTGTTTAACAGTCAAGATTAGGCCTAAACTAATGTTTGCCTATATTTAAATATTATTGCCATTTGGTGGATGGCGGGTTAGCTGTGTTTTGGTGTATAGTAGGATTTTTTAATTTCTTAACATGCTCTTTGTGTAAATGTTTCTCCTGTTTTAGGAGAAAATATTTTATTTAAACAGTGATAAACAAGCCGTGTATGGGCTTGGTTTGCAGGGCACCAAATCTTGCTCCAGGGTTTCACAATTTCAATCTTGACTAAACAAATTTTTGACATCAGCTCTCAAGGATCCCACCAGAAACAGGTTCCAGAGGATTATAGCGAAATGGACTGCAGCGTACCCAGGAGTAAATAAGAGTGCAGTCATTATTCATTCCATCATTAAACCGTTTGACCTGATGGTGAGATCATGGAGTCCTGCTCTGTTGGTAAAAAGATTAGAAGGAGAAATAATCTAAACGAATGGAAAAGTTGATCTTTGAAGTTGGCTGAGTGGGGAACATGATCTCACCATCGTAAACGGTTTAATCATTAAATGCATCATGATTTCACTTTATGGACTTCCATATATATCTAAATATTCTGTTCAAATCCAATGACAGGAATATCTGTACCCTCTGCAGATAAAGTAAAACAGTATGAGCCCACTCACGTTTCATGGTGCCGGCGTCCTCATCCTCGTCGTCCGAGTTTATGACCATGGTGCCGAGCTGAGACTCCATGGTGCCGTCGCGCTCGATCATAGTGCCTGAACTGCTGCCAAGCGACCCAGCGGCACGGACGGTCCCGAGGTCTGATGCCCCAGCCCTCACCATAGTACCTTGGTCCACTTCATCATCGTCCTGTTCCAAAATGAAATTCCAAAAGTTAGGATTTACAAAATGTATCAAAGAGTAAGTAATTAAAAAAATGTACCAAAAGTCAGGAATTACAAAGCGTACCATAAGTTAAGAATTACAAACTGCAGCCAATGTCAAGAATTACGAAGTGTACCAAAAGTCAGGAATTCCAAAAAAAGCGTCCCAAAGGTAAGGAATTACAAAGCGTACCAGAGTTCGTGATTGACAGGACAGAATGCAAACTGGGGGCAAGAATTTTCATTTATAGAACACAATCAGTACGGAACTGCGTCTGTTTATTTCAAAGACAAAATGAAGATAAAGAAATTCAGAAGCAGAAGTGAGAAGATGCTTGGAGAAACAAAGCACTGACTTCATCTAAGCAATTTCACACTTGTACTAAATAGGTGTCCCCAAGTCTGAACCAGGACTGATTCTTCACTGCAGGCTTGTTTTTACACTGAATAATTTTTTCTGGACTGTAGATGTATTGCACAGTCCAGTACCTCAGTTATGCATACAGGATTTTTGAAAAATACTCAAATATATACACAGATTCACACATTTGGCTGATTTACAGTTTAATCATATTACACATGAAGGCCAAAGTGCTGCTAAAACTCCAAGGACAAGAGTTCCTCATTGTTCTACACTGGCTGCAATAACAGGTTTGTATACATACTGAACATAAGGGAACAGCATTTCACAACAGGATCACATCTCTATGACTGTTATGTTGTTTTTGCCAGCTATCAACACTCAGATTGTTGTTACATACTGTGTACAAACCTTCAAACGAGGACCACTGCAATTTATTTTCAAATCAGCATCTCTGAGTATAAACCCATTTCAGTCCAGTGTCTGTTATATTCCTACACAAACACCTCATTCTGCTTTATGAGGGACTGATTGGTGATCAGCCTAATCACATCTTATTTAATGAGGAAAAGTATAAAAACACTGCTGTAATCGACCCTCTCCTCTCACACTGAGACCAGTGTGAGTGGAGAGAGTCATTGCCATTTTGTTTTAGAGAAAACGAGAGAATTATTCAGGCTCTGTAAACACTGATGTATTTCTGATGTATTTCCTTTAAAAGGATGCTTTAAAGAACAATATTTTTATTTGGAAATGAGGAGAAATCTTGCCAGCAGGTCTGAAAAACAAAGGCAAAGCTGTTCAGTTCAACAAAGCTATAAAAGATAAAACCTGAGAAACTGAACCTTTTTGCAGTGGGAGCTTATTTTTTCAGAGCTGTAAGATGACATGAGGTGCCCATTTAGCCTGATCTCGGAGAAAGAGCCCACACTGCTGTCTTCCCTTACATAGCAGAGAGAGTAATGAGATAAAATGAGCCAATTATAGAGTTTGATGGAGCACCAAAAGGGGCTTTCACTCACACTGTGGACTACACCAGAGTTCACCTGAAGCAAACCCCAGTCAGACAAGGGACCAGTACTCTGGACCGTACTCAGTCTCAAAACCAGCTTTCAGACTTGACCAAATGTACCAAACTCTCAAGGCATGAAGCCCCAGGTCTGGAAAAGAAGCTGTAAAATCACCCTTAATCAAAGTACACCAGCGAAACAGAATGTACAAAGTGAAATACCGAGTTCTCTTCATCATCTGCTTCTTCCCTCTGCTGTGCCTCCTGTTTCTTCAGTTTGAGCTCCATTGCCTCAGTAATCAGTGCTCTCAGGACACTGCTGGGTTTAGCATTCTTTATAAATGGGTGCTAAAAAGAAAGAACAGACACGTTATACAGATAAATATTACACTTCTGCTTAAAAACATCTAATCAAATTCTTAAAATACGCAGATGATCCTAAAAAGCAGAGAAAAAAAAACAATAAAACAGAAACCTGCACCGTCCTACTCATAAATACAGCCTGTTAATTCTTAAAGTGTGAGCCACATACACTCTAAAAATGAGCTGATGTGCCAAACTTTTAAAAACGCTTTGGCTTTTCTTACATATTTTAGTGTAATAATAAAAAATAAGAGATAAACAGCTGTGAAAAAAAGCAACACAGAGCAACCGCACATAAGTCAACGCCAAGTGTCGGCTTCGTGACTGGAATCTGGAGCAGCGGAAATCTTCTCCAGAGTGATTAATCACTTCACTACTCTGGAAATGCATCTGAGTTTGGCGGATGCCAGGAAAACACTCACCGCCTGAACGCAGAGTGCTGACTACAAAGTTTGGCAAAGGGGGAATAATTGTATGAAGCTGTTTTTTTGGTTTGCACCAAGTTCCTTGATTTCAGTGTACAGTGACTGGCTGCACTATAATATGCCCCTTATTTTGGGGCAACAGTTCGGGGAAGACTCTTTAAAGTTTCAACATGACAACGCACCCAAGACCCACAAAGCAAAATGCAATGTTTCATGTCAAAAGCTTAAATAAGTTGACACATCAGATGCAAACCAGACAGAACAGCAATGCCTGGCATCACTGATGTCTTTGTGGTTAATTAAGTGAATAAAATCCGTACAACAATGTTCCAACATCTTAGAACACTTCACACTGCATGCTGGAACACTGCTGTAAGGATTTGGTTCCATTTAACCACAAAGCCTTCCCAGAAAAGTAAGTTAACATAAGATGTGGGGGGAGAGGGGCGGGGGTACTACCAGAGCTGGACTGGCCATCGGGTGTATCAGGCATTTGTCCGGTGGGACAGGTCAATTTTTGTGGCTCAAAATGCCCGGACCGTTTTTTTGTCCCAGTCCAGCCCTGGACACTACTGTTCTACGCGGAGAGAGACAGAATGAAAGTGCAAGTGTGAATGTATCTCCTCCGTTTGAAGCCACAACATTCCACCCCGTCTCGCTCCTCTTCTTGACTATCGCGCGATTACAATAGTGTAGAGTGTGTCCGAAAAGTGCTCTCCTTCACTATGTAGGGCACGGTAAAAGAAACCCGCAGTGCATGATGGTACATGTGTATTCATGTAGTGGGTCGTGTCTTGACACCGTGCAACGATTTTGTAGTGCATTAACTAGTGGGTGGAATTGACGGTTGAAATTTCGGACCACACTACAAAATGTCTCACTCACTACACAGTGCCCTACATAGTGAACGAGTGCACTTTTCAGACACAGCTTATGTTTTGATATGTGACAGTATATCAGAACTGTACAGTAGGATTATTTTAGGTGATATGAGCTATATAAATAAACTTAACCACTTTCTATTGAAAAAAAAAACCCGCTTAATTTAATTTCACCATGCTAAATGATCGTGTGTTTCAACAGTATACTCCACTGCAATAATTACAATGGGAAGGAAAACTAATTTGTGTGTTTATGTAACATTAATCACAGTAAGAAAAAAGGGAAGGGGGATGAGTGGAGAGAGAGAGACATGCCTGCAGTAGCTGTGTTGCTGTTGCTCGGTTCTCAGGGTTCTTCACCAGGCACTGCGACACAAAATCTCTAAACGGTTCCGACCACAGGTCTGGGTTCCGGAACGTCGGTGGAGGATTCGTTGGAATCATGAATATTGCCTGGAACACATGCAAAAGCCATCAGCACACAAAGATACAAATCTACAAAACTACAAAATAAACACCAACATTTACAGGGAACTGTTATGATGGAAAATGAAGAATATTTCATTGTTGTAATGTTTCAAAACACTGTCTATGTAGGTTCAGGGACTGGACTGGAAATGAGAGGCTTTGAAAGTCCTTCAGGAAGCCTGGAGAACTGTTCCTCTGGACAACATTAAAAAAGTCTAAAGCATAATATGAAGAAATAAGGGGTGGATCAAGAAGAGGACTTTTGCACAGTACTGTACAGTAATTCCCCAGTTTTACGCAGATCAGGAGTCGCAGATTCAGACACATGCAGATTTTTTCTTTTGAGAACCGATATTAAAATTTTATGCGGAAATCCCCACAATCACACGGAAACTGCAAATATCCTTTTTTTTGCTTTTTTGTGGCAATAAATATACTTTTTCCTGGATGTTTTCACACAAGGGGACCCGTTCACCTCGCCGCGGTGTGCCAATACTTTTGCCCCGCAACCCTCCGAGTTACATATCTTGGCGGGGAAAGACACTTTAGACACTTCAAACTTCATAGTTCAGTAGATCTCCAGGAGACCTTTCCAACGAGCCCTCATTTGTATTTTTAGCCCCAGTAGAGCCGGTGTTATTCCTCGAAAACCTTTCACTTCGCCACGGTCTCCAAACACTTCGGAGTTGCACATCTCGGCAGGGAATTTAACTTAAAAGGCGAATATGGGTTTACCTTTACATTTTCTTTAAGCGTAATGCAGTAAACTGAGTTTAAAATGAAATTGAAGTGTTCTGGGAACAGATTGGGGGGGAGATTTAGGGTTTTAAAATATGCATTTTTAGGCTTTTTTTAGTTTTTCATTATAGGTGTGTGCTCTTGGAACATAACCTCAGAGAACAGTGGGGGATTACTGTATATGTATATTATATATACAATATTTATATTATAAGGGTTTTTTCAGCCTGTATTGCGTTCCGAATGAGGTGCAATGAAGGACAGTCCGTTTACTTTTTCTGCTTAAGAAAAAATCCTATTTAAAGGTACATAAAACTGGTACATAAATATCTCACAAAAAAAAAGAAAAAGTGTTTAAATCAATGAAACCACAACATCATGGATCAATCCTAAAGAGTGCCTTACCCTCATAGGGTGAATGTCTGCATACGGCGGTTTCCCCTCAGCCATCTCTATAGCGGTGATGCCCAGAGACCAGATATCTGCTACGCAGTTATAGCCGATCTCCTGAATTACCTCCGGGGCCATCCAGAACGGCGTTCCAATCACCGTGTTTCGCTTCGCCATCGTGTCCTAATAGGAAGTGAGAAAGACAGATCATCTCATTGGAGTCGTCTCCTAACTGCTTTCTCCTTCACACAAACTTATTTTATGTCCCAACAATTAAATCACTTTAAGATTAAATCAGTTTCAGTTCAGCTGTAGCACCTGCACCTTCCAAAAACTGCCTTCGGCTTCAACTCTGCCTCATTTTTGTGCACATATGGAGACTTCAGGACTTCGGAGTGAAATATAGCATCCTAGAAAACTGTTGAAAATCTGAATAGCAAATGTGCTTTGCTTATATATACACAAGAATAAATGATAAAAACAGTAAAACATACATGAATTAGTAAAGCACAGGTTTGGTTCCTGGTTGTCTTGCCAGTCTCCAGCAATTGCGTGCATCTGTCCAGTCCCATCAGTAGCAATTTCATTATTTTTTAAATAAAGAATTGATTCCACAAATTAGGAAATAGATAGTAGCGGTCAAGGCTGGCCTTCCCCTGGAGACGTTCAGAAACACTTAAGCAATAGTTTTGTAATTATTTGTGTAACTGCAGAAGCACTACACTAATACGTTTGGGGAAGAAATCACACTATTCTTCTTGATTTTAATTTTTATCACGATTATTATTATTATTATTATTATTATTATTATTATTATTATAGTTGGAATTACAGAAACTTCCTACCTTAAAAATCCTAGCTTAACTGTGTGGTAACCATGGTAACAGCAGTTTAGGATCTTATTTAGGAAAAAGGCGTTACAGAACAACCGTCTCTGAGTCAGTTTTCCCATCCTAACTTAAATTAAGAAAAGTGGATTACAGAAGCATCCTAACTTCAAAAAATCTTAAATAAACTCCTAACTCCTTCCTCTGTCCGAACTGTCGCCAGCTGATTATTTAGACTATGGGTAATTTTACCCCGGCTGGGGTACAATTAACGAATGCGCTTAGATTTCGCTAAAAGGTGATTTTCAAAGCGAAGTGTGTGACTGTGTGTGTGTGTGTGTGTGCATGAGAGTGAGTGTGAGTGTGAGTGAGAGTGTGTTTGTCCCAATACTTTTGTCCACACAGGCAGGACGTTGTTTAACCTCCATATTTTGAAGACAGTAATGAAGATACTCTGACGATACAGTGCTACAGACTGGAGCCTCGTTAAGTTACAGTGGCAGCAGGTAACGGTGACTTCTCCAGATCACACGTTGCATTAGTTGCCAGGTAACAGACATAAAAGTGGATCATTGATGTTAGATCGCTTATTTAGGATTCCTGACTCGAGATGAGATAGGATCGCTCCGTTTACAGCTATCCTTAACCACACCCCCTTCTGTGATTTGCCGGCAGAACATCCCACGCTGAGCGAAGAGAGTACGAAGAAACTCCGGTTCAGTACCAGAATATTTATTTTTTTGTCCCTAAAACTGATGTTTGTGTCTCAACACAATCCCACTTCACATTTACTCACAGAAATGCAATCTATTCTACCTTTTTTTTTTTAATAACAAATACATGCTTATTGGCTTTAAGTGTCTTTTTCCTAGTACTATTTATCTGATTCGATTATATGTAGGTTTAAGGCAGCTAAAAACAAACCACAATAATAAAAATCTCTGTATGTGAACAGAACGTCTTTTCTGCTTACAGTTAACTGTCCTGCTACTCCAAAATCAGCAAGTTTGGCCTGTCCCTCTGAGTTTAGCAAAATGTTCCCAGCTTTGATGTCTCGATGGATCTTCCTCATGAAGTGCAGGTACTCCAGACCTTTCAGAGTGGACTGCACTATTGCAGCAATTGCGTCCTCAGATAACTGTACAACATACAAAAACATTAGAAAAGTGAATGAAATTGCATGTATTGTCATTAAATATCATTCCCTTTCCAGGCCCATGCACAGCCTTTCCTTGTGCACAGCCTTTCCTTTCCTTAAAATGGTCTTAACAAACAGAAACATTCCTCTGAAACTGGTCAGGTTCAGGGACTGGACTGGAAATGAGAGGCTCTGAAAGTC
>JBBPDB010132303.1:0-16233 GCA_037974465.1 Brachypetersius altus
GTGTTTTTGTGTTTGGTTTTTTTTGTGTTTTTGGTTTTTTTTTGTGTTTTTGTGTGTTTTTTTTTTTGTGTGTGTGTGTTCTTTGTAACTGGACACCACTCTACCTCTTCAATTATAGATCACATTCAAACAGACACAAAGCTACTCTCTTATTCATCCACACCACACCACACCAGAACAGAAAAAGTCAAAGTCCTCTGCACACAATCCAGCCCCAGAAAACAAAATACAGGTTGTGTTATTATGTAATGGAAAAATAAGAGTTTCAAAGGAAACTGAAATGACATTGAAATGATGAAATGATGATATACAACTCCGTGATGATGAAACACCTTGATAAGTCCTTTGTGTCGACTTCTGTAATCTATAACAATAAAAAACAATACCAACCAATTTTCATTTACTGTTTCAAAATGTAAACTCACAAAGGGTTTTGATATGAATTTTAAAATCTGCATTAAACTGTTTTTTAAGGTTACATAGATAAAAAAAAATATTAAATGACTTGTTGTCCACACTTCTGTTGTACATCATTTTTCCACTTACAATGATAGTGTTATTACTGAGCCATTAAGACTGATTTATATACTGTAAATGTGCTTTGTTCTAAATGGCTGTACTGCGCTGAGCCTTGTTCAAGACTAAGCTGGAAACACCCTTTATAACTTCTGCATGAGTAGGAGGAGCAAAACTGCTGTAGGCCGCATAGGCCTATGTCTATAAATGTACCGTTCTGAAACAATGAATTCAAAACTGTACGTGCTGGGGCAGTAAATCAAACATTTTATATGGATACACTCAAACGAGTGAAGAAACCTCTCGTTTTCCATGATATAGGTTGTTTAAGAAACCGGTGCTCTGATAAACCCACTTTAAGGTAAAGCATTGAACCCGTAAGGAGGAAAAAACTGAGCTTCTTCTTTGATAAAAATGGTAAAGAAATCCTGGGTTTTGTGCTTGACTGTGAATTTCCTTTCGTTTTGCATTTTTTGGGCTGCAATAATGGCACCTTTTAAAAAGGTGACTCTACAGCAGTGTTTTCAGATGTGTGACAGAGGAGCACGAGCCAAGGACAGCTGTATAAAAAAGCTCTCTGTAGATTCTCTAGGTCTCTTTCACACTTAGAACACACGGCCGCCTCCAACACCCATTTTCTGTCTCAGTTGCACAGACAGACAGACACACACACACACACACACGCTCACACACACACACACACACACACACTGCGGAAACACACAGTGGCAGACATCGACACCAGCTCAGACAAGAGCACCTGACAGCGTCTATTAAAGAAGAAACACTCTCTACCCCCCAAAAGCTACACTCCTTTAAGGCCACTGCAGTACGCCAGCCATAAGAGCCCTCCTATGAAACATACACAGCACCAGTGTCTTTTACACTGTCCTCTCTGTACTGCTGTGTGTTAACTCTTAGCTCCCTGCATGCTAATCCAGCATCACTGAACCCAGCCACACCTTGCACAAGCATGCTAACAAGAAGGGCCTTGATGTCTTCAGCCTGCTCCATAAAACTTCCAGAAACGGCTGCTTGTGTGGCTAAATCTAACAGACCACTGCATATGGGAACCAGTCATGACACAGCAGAGACCATCATACAGACCGTAGTCAGGCTGCAACGCGATGGGCTGTATACACCACTAATGTTCATGCACACCTAGCACAAAAAAGAGACCCACACAGCAATGCAACATGCAAGACACTTCATGCATTGCCAAAACCGTCATGCTTTTTTGTTTCCCCGCCCGTATTTCCCGTAAGCCTCACCTCCTGCTCTAAGATTGGCTAGTAATTCACGCCTACAAGAAAGAATGAGCTGCTGACCAGTCCGAGAGCAGGAGGAGAGCCGGTACTGGCCAATCAGAGAGAGGAGAGGGCGGTGTTTTTAGGAAAACGGGTGGAAAACAAAACAAAAAAAGAATAAAGGCGTCTATAGGCTTACCTGAGCTCTCCATGGTGCTGAATTCGTCCAGTCGCGTTTTGGCACCGAAACTGGCTGCTGTCAGGCCTCCTCCACCTCCTCCTCCACCTCCTCTTCCTCCTCCTCCTCTTCCTCCCCCGCTTCCGAAGTCCCCTCCGCTATCGACCAGCTGCAAAGATTCGTAGCCATCGTAACCGGGCTTCTTCTTGTATCCGCCCAGCAGGCTCATGAGCACCAGTTCAGACGGCAAAAAGGTGAACTCAAGACAGTCTGCGCATCCCTACATCGCCTTTCTAGGGGGTGTGTGACTTGCCGGTGGTGCCCCCCTCCCGCCCGTCCCCGCGCTGTTCTGACTGAGGGCTGGAGGGTCCTCGCGCTCTGGCGCCTCCACATCACCGCGTCGACGACAATATAGCAGGCCAGCGCGCGCCTGACGTGCACCGGTTCACGTGACCGGCAGAGACTCCAGACCAATGTGACGAGTCTATCCTGCATGTCTGTGCTAGAACTACACAGCAGAGCCATCAGAGCTGGGTCCTGAATTACATTTACTCTAAAAAAAAGTAACCGGTGTCAAGTGGTTGCAAATGAATCAAGTGTGTAGCCCTAATCCAGTCCTCTCTCAAAGAAGCATCTTAAAAATAACAGCAAAATATTAATTTGAGTTCATCTGTAGTGTTGCACTAACCCTTATAGTGCTTTAATACCTACAAGTGTTAGGTTTCCATATTTTCTGCCTGTATTCGTGCTAGAATTACACAGCAAAGCAACCAGGGCATTATTCTAAACTTTTATTACTGAATGACTTCTACTCTGGAAAAAATTAGGTACACTGTGTCAAGTGGTTGCAAATAAATCACATGTGTGGCATCAATCTAGTTTTCTGTGAAAGAAGCATCTTAAAAATATCAATAACATTACTTTGAATGCATTTGTGTATTATACACTGCATTAACTGTCCTACTACAAGGATTAAAGGTGAAACACTTTTGGCCTGTTTTTGTATCTTCAGCTTCAGCCATTGTAACTGAATTACTGCTGACCTGAAAAAAATGAAGTAACCTGTGTCAAGTGCTTGCGAATGAATCAAATGTGTATCCCTAATCCAGTCCTCTCTGAAAGAAGCAGCTTAAAAATAACAATAACTTTCATTTGAATTCATCTGTGCATTACAGTGCATTAACACCTGCAAGGCTGAGCTAAATGTCCTACTGAATGTAAGGAGAAATACTTTTTGCCTGTATGTATGCAGAAATTACACAGCAAAGCCATCAGAACTAGATTCTGAATCAATTATTGTTACTGAATTACATCAACTCTGGAAAAAAAAAGCGAGTTAACCTGTGTCAAGTGGCTGCAAATGAATCAAATGTGTGTCGTTAATCAAGTCCTCAGTGAAAGAAGCAGCTTTAAATAACAGTAACATATTCATTTGAATTCATTTGTTGTGCTACTCTAACCCTTAAAGTGCACCTACATGGCTGAACTGTCATATTGCATTAAAGGAGAAAACTGCATCAATTTATCTGTAGAAAAAATATACTAACATAGATTTCTTTACAACAACAGGGACATGAAGCAGGACTGCAGAGTGAACAATTTCAGCATTTAATAAAGTTCTTAGAAACTTTTTCACACACACTGTAGGTGTTTATTTTCAGACTTAATAAACACCTACAGTGTTGAGTTGAACTATTATTAATTTAACTCTTATTTGATCTCATTGACACCAACGCTAAATCACCAAATTATATCTACAGTGATCAAATTCAAGCTTAAAGTGCATTAACACATCTACAGGGTTGAATGGTTTCAGCTGAACACAAATGAAAACAGAAGGTAGAAGGTGTTGTGATGCCTAAAATGCCTATTCTTATAGTGTAAAGCCTAAATATGTCCCAAAACACTTTAATTTCCTTTTAAATTCAGCTTGATACATTACCCTTAAAGACAATGTGACAGTAAACCCGTATTCGTCTACACTGTATTCATTTACACTGAACTCCTGTAGTGCTACAATGTAAAATACCAATATTTCCCCTGTATAGACTGTGCTGTAATTCATTTTCTTTGGTATGCACTGCTGTTTACCTTGGTATGCACTGGCATTTACTTTGGTATGCACTGCTGTTTTCTTTGGTATATGTGGAGTAAATACAGTAATACATTAATTACATTTACAGTAATAAAATACAGGGCTTTAAGAAGGACAAAACGAAAAACATGAGAACACTCAAGACGCTCCACGGGGGAAGTTCTGGACTCCAGCTGCATCAAAGGGCAGCAGCCAATCAGCAGCGAAGAGAAATAAATAGCGTTCATGGATTGGTTACTTTCAAACTTCCCGTCTCTGAGCACACCAGTACTTCACCATCCCAAGTTGTGCTTTCTTTGTGTTTCTCTTCACAGTACCAAAACATATATAGTTATTTTTTATATGGAAATTGATCATTTAGCACTTAAATGTATGAAAATTTAGATACTGCAACGAAGAAAGCTGTGATGTCTATGCCCCCTCATCCTCGTGCTGGTTGTTTATGTTTGGGCACTGTGCTTAACAACGCAGCACGAGGACAAGGGGACATGGTGGACGAGGCCCGGGCGTCACAAAATGTAAAAAAAATGTGTAGGGTATCTGCAGTTTCCGCATTAGTGCAGGTGTTTCAGAGAACGATTATTGTTCGGTTCTCAATCCGTGATGGACTGAAACCGCAACTGTTGATCTGTCTTAAAGTGGGGCTTTACTGTAGAGCTTATTAAGTATATCTATTACTGAATGTACTGAAAGTTTGAGGCCAGTATGGGGTGATTTAGGCTTGCACCTTGTGAGGTACATTAGCTCTGCAGCTCTAGTGCAAAACTACAGAAGTAAACTTTGAACAGCAATCATGTTCTGGCAGACTGACTAGGTTTGTGGTGAGGGGGAATTGTGACTGAGCTATTTGAACCTTCAAGTCCAGCTGAGTGTAGAAGTGCAGTGTCCATTCAGGACTGGAGATTTAACACTGCAAGTCTTTGTTTAACACGTTTGCTTTGTAGACAAGTACAGATCCCCTCTGAAAATCAAATTCACCATAATCCTTAATATGACTCCAGGTATGTATCCACTGTAAAATGTAGGCACATCTATGACCTGGTTTTGTTTCCCTGAGGGCACAGCCCTTTAATCAACCTTGATAAACCATGTAGCGCTTTGTCAGAAGAGGCTCTTCAGTTAAAGAATATTTCTCGAGGAGAATGGTTGAGCTCCATGTCAGCTACTTGGTGTTAAATGCTTCCGTCTTTGGCCTCACTCCTTGGCAACTATGGGGCAGCATGCTTTCTCAGAAGAGCGGGTAAGCCTGGGAAACTGAGAGAGGAGAGACTGGGAACTTGGTGTGTAGGAAGTGTCACGTAGAGAATGCCTCCGGTTGCTGACGGCCATTTATTACCAACTTAGTGCTGTTTCTGACTGTGTGTCTTTCTCACCATTACAAAGAGTGCAGTGAAACCAGTGTTACTGTCCAACAGGACAATAATGGTGAAGAAACTGTTTATTTAATTTTCGATTGGAGTATCTACTTGTATCTACTTATTTGCCATAACTAATATAACTGAAAAGCACTCTCCTCTCACTGAAAAAGTTGGTAGAAATTTGTCCATAATTTCCATACAAGTAAAATATATTACATCAACACAATTCCTGAGTAAACAGATTTTTTTCATGTAATACATTAACATTTATGACATTTAGCAGAAGCTCAGTGTCTACTTGTCTAAGATACTGTCAGAAATGAAAAACAATGCTGATACCCAGAAAAAAGGAACAATTTATTTATTTACTGTACTGATCCCAAAAGAAATTACTTGAGTCCTCTGCATTTAACCCATTCACCTAATTGAAGCAGCTGGGTTCTGACACTAACACGGTGCCCTGGGAAGCAGTGTGTGGGGATTCGAACCCACAACCTTTGGATTATAAGAGCAGATCCCCAAACACCAGGCTACCAGTTGCCCCATATGATACATTAATAAAATATTTTAGAAATGCTAGATCGTGCTTAATTTATTGTTAATGAATTTTTTTTAAATATATGTAAACGTCGTGTCTGAATACAGTGACTTTGCTGTTCAGGAAGTCACTGGAAATTAATTCCACCACCTGTGCCAGAATAGACAATAGTGTTAATGGCTATCATCCGCAATTTTTTGCCTCTTCAGTTCTTCTTCAAACGTTTCTGTAAAATGTAATCACCAATGTTTTTTTCTAGCCCACTCCTAACACAGTATGGGGAGACAGTACGACACAGTATGACTTACTGTGAGCTATAAAAATGAACAAAACACTACAGTGGGGCTAAAGAGGGCTGAGCTTGAATCAGATTCCTCTGTATTTGTATTTATCTTCATTTTCAGAAAAACAGACTCTGAGCTCCTGATCCTGATGTGGTCTGTGGAAAAAGACTCTGTTGTGAAGTTATTCAGTTTCATTGCTCACCAAACATCATGTTTCTAATATCAAAATGAAGATGTGGTTGGAGTTGGTTGACAGAGGCTTTGGAATGTTTTTGGAGAAAATACTTGCATTTATTATTGATGTCTAGTATTAGCCTTGTAGCTCCAGTGCTGAACTAAAGAAGATCAGTAGTGCAGTTATATAGGTAAAGACAGGCTGTGTTACTGGGCTCTATTTCAGCTGCATGGCACTAAAAGTCTGCATAGGAAGACTCTAGTAGTGTGTACAGTTTATTAACGTGGAAACCATACACACATCTGAATCAAAGTAATTCAATATATGATTTTTTTCAGTGCTCTCTCCAACTCAGTGATCATACTCAAGCCTCTTCTGAAAAGGGCTGGGATAATGGTTAATGTAACACTACCATGCGGTGGCTGTTTAACACGGATCTTGTGATCTTTTATAACTTATAAATGTCACACTACTCGCATAGCCATGATTGGATGATTCAGCTTATCTTACTGAACAAAGTCTCCAATCAGTGATCTATAATCCCCTTAATCTTTAAGCTACTATAAGGTAACATGCCAGTGCATCTCAGATTTTCTCACATGTACTTCTGTGCATATTTAAAGGAATATTAAAACAATACTCCTCAACACACTGAGTTCTCACAATAGCATCTGTCAGGCTGACATGCATGACAGCTGAGCTAAAAATACACTGGGGTTTGAATGTCTGAGACCATTAAAAAAACCTGGATATTTAAAATGGAACTATATATTAAATTCTATATTTAATTTAAACCTGGGAACATACAGCTGGACAGCTGGGTGTTGCCCCTGCAAGCAGAAGGTTGCAGGTTTGAATCCCAGCACTGCTAGCGTGATCACGGAGATACCCTTGATCAAGGTGCCGTCTCCACACACTGCTCCGCGGGGCCCTCATTGGTGGCAGTCCACTGCTTTACTTGGTGAATGGGTAAAATGCAGGGAAATATTTTCACACAGTTCAGACTGTGGTGTGTTCACGCGTGACTGTAGAGGTTTACTTTACAACAGGGCATTCTTTTAATTAATTGAAGTAAACTGAATCAAGAGGTAAAGTCAAGAAAAATAGTGAGAATTATACAAATTAAGTAGATTTGTGACACTAACCCTGTTGAGTTCTTTAAGATTTTTCATGTCTGTTCTTATCTGTTTTCTTATCTTATTTGTCTTATCTATTCTGCTGAAGTGTATGCTCTGATGAATCTCAGGTGGATCTGATCTACTTAATAGAGGGAATGCATGCCAGCTGGCGCACACACTACAGAAAAAGAGGACGATACTTACAAATTATGATATTTGTGTACATACACTACGTTGTATGGACAGAAGTATTGGGACACGTGCTTTGCAGTGAAGGGTAATCTTAAAGCTTTAGCGTACCAAGACATTTTGGACATCATCATGTTTCCAACTTAAAGGTCGATAAAGACATAGTCAGATGAGGTCGGTGTGGACGAACTTGACTGGCCCACATAGAGCCCTGACCTCAACCTCATCCAACACCTTTGTGAGTAAAAACTGGAAGCTGTTATGGTTGCAAAGAGGGCATATGTATATGAATGCAATCTCATCAAAATATCTGTAGGTGTTCAAGCATTCTACTTTTCATTCAAACTTGCTGACATAATTAGAAATTAGTGGCCTCAGACCTTTAGGCCTCACAATAGGCCTGACTGAAAACATTGCCTGCATGAGGTGTATTATAAAACGATGTGAGTCGATGTGAGTTGCTAACCAAGGCTTTGACCAGAATGTATAAATCTTACAGCATATGTTCTTTCAGAAGCCTGCAGTGGGCTAAATAAGAATGTTTAAGCCATTCACTTCTTTATGCTACTAAACTAGCCTAATAGCATTCAGGAGTTTTATGGTGCAAACTATTTTACTGAATGTGGAGTTGAATGAACTGTTAGTTCATTTAATTGTTCTGTAATTTAAAGATGGTTTAATCCATGGGAGGGGAACCGATGGCAGTAGTCCAGCACAGTTTCCAATTTTCTTTTTCTAACACACCAATTAAACTCAGTAATTAACTGACGAGCTGAATCAAATGTGTGAGCAGGAACATCACTGAGCTGGAGAAAAACCCTCTAAAACTGAAATTCTCCATTCATCCCTAGTTGTTGTAGAAGTCTAATCTTTCTACCAAGGATTCCACCAAGGCCATGAGCAACATGTATGCATGTCCTCAAATAAGAGGACATACATTTTATGGATAAAAGTATGTGGACAGAACATTTTCTAAATGTTTGTATTACCCTATTTTAGCCTTTGCTAATGTCTCTTTATTTTAATTTAAATTATTTGATCATTTTACTGCAAAGTCTAAAGGGTTGACTCCGGATCATTTCACAACATACTGTTGTTGTTTTACTATGTATGTGACAAATAACAAATAGTGAATCTGGATCATTTAGTTCAGGCATTTCAACCGCACCCATTGTTAAGAGTCAAGAAGTGTCAAGCACACAGCTGTGAAATTTCCATAGACAAATACTGAAAGTAGTATGGGTCACATTAAAGAAGTCAGTGACTTTAAACCTGGAATGGGCATCGATTAGTTAAAACTGTATCAAGTTTGTTCATCAAGTTTCTACTGTATATAAACTGTATTATTACTGTGAAACGAAAACATCTAGGAGCAACACCAGTTCTGCAACAAAGCAGAAGGAAAAGCTTCTATTGCATCAGTCATTTCAAAGTTCCAAACTGCCAATGCATTGAGAGCTCCATGGGTTTCCATGGCTGAGCCGCTGCACTCAAGCCTAAGATCACCTTGTGCAAAACCAAGTAAGAGTCACTACTGAACTCTGGAGTGACGAGTGATGTTTAGATCTAGATCTAAAAGTGAACGTGATCACATCCTACCTGGCAGTTTGACAGATATATCTGAGTGAGGTATATGCCAGGAGAATGCTGTCTTCTGGAATGCATAGTGTCAGTAGCAACATTTGGTGGAGGAGGGATAATGAGCTGGGGCTGTTTTTCAGGGTTTAGGCTTGGACAGTTTTTTAGGCTTGGCAACAATTTGGGTAAGCTTTCCTCTCCCAACATGATTGTGCACCCATGGACAGTGCCAAACAGAAGTGGAACGACCACCAAGATGCATCGTGATCTGATCAACTATTTGCTGGGGTGGTCTATGACCACATATCGGTTGTGATGTAAATGCTAATGTGTCCTGATGCGTCCCTGACAATCACATCACAAACAAGTCATCTGAGAGCATGCCAGTGCTTGAGAAAATGAAGAGGAGAATAAAAAGAATCAGAAGCTAACATACCATAAAACCAACAGCAATATTGCCCAATTTGCCAAGTTGTGTGAGCATCCATCAGTTTGCCCAGTAAAAGGAGATGTGTTGTACATAGCCCGTATATAGGTGTGATGGTGTTTACTTTTGGCATATAATGTTACCACTCTGAAATGCATACATCCAAACATTTGTAGAAACCAGCTCATCCAAAGTTGCTACAGTAATGGCATTTAGCATCCTTGGAAGGCATTACACTAGATGCCTGAACATTGCTGTGAGGATCTGATCCCCCAAGATCATTAGTGAGGTCGATTACTGATGCTCGATGACTTTCGGATCACAATCCCCACTCTAACTCATTCTGAAGTGATTGGATGGAGCTCCATCAGTCCACTTCCACCACTCCACAGCCCAGTAATTCCAATGTGTGTACTGGTAATTATATAAATTGAATAACTAGTAATATATTGTATTTAGACGAGGTATTTAAACCTTTAACCAGATAAACTGCTTTGTTTTTACGCAGCCAAGGAGGAAGTGTCGTCAGCTCCATAGAGACAGAGCCAGAAATCTCCCGCATGACTCCTGGATGGTCAGGATTCCCCCTTTTCCTTTGTGTTTTTCATCTCTTTTGCCCCTCTGCGAACGGAATGTGTCATTTGCACACACGATTCAAAGAGTAAATGTTATTATGAGGCTAGTAATATTATGAGAGTGTATTTTTTCCGTCACAGGGACCCTTCACTGCTGTCCTGAGATCAGCTGACGTCAGTGACCCAGCTCCACACTTCCGTGCTCTTTTCCTCTCTCTGAGCTCCGAGCAGGAAAATAGACTCAGAATCGTTTCGTTCGGAAAAAAAATGCGCAAATATTTGCCCCCATTGCATTTCATCCCGGCTCCACGGTTATTTTGGTGGGTTCGGAAATTTAGCCCTTATGGCTGAGCCACAACACCCGATCATGATCATCATCTCCTGAAACTGCCTCGTATAATAAATAAAGATCAGAGCTGATCCCCCCACAGTCATGAGGGGCAAAAAAACCGAGCGGTGCCCACCGCAGCCCGAGCCGTCGTTCGTGTCCTGTCATTCAGATTAGTCAAAATGATTGAAATCACGAAATATTTCCATCGGTGAGGTGTCGAGTGTAAATATGCCGTTCCAGTCATAAACGCAGCGAGCACGACTTCTTATGTAATAAATCACGAGCTCGATCTCAGACCTGCACAGAAAAGATCTAGATCTAAAAGTGAAAATGTGACCACATCCTACCTGTCAACACGCTCATCCTCGACCGTTCCTCAGAAAGACCGACCGACCTCTGCTTTATCACCCACCGCCTGTCAGAGGTCAGACCAGTCTCTCTCCTCCCCCATGGAGGAGGTCGTGTCCAGGAGAGAGAGGGGAGATGGAGCAGCTGGGTGAAGGACGGAGGCTGAGCTGCATCAGAGGGCCAGCAGGCTGCTTTTCATCACCAACAGCATCATCGACATCTCGTCCACAAGAGCCCTAACGCTTAATGCCGCTGAGCCTGATGTCACAGCACAGACTCTGTACGACCCAGCCACTCAGCATCTACAGCTAAATCCACCGAGGAATATATATCTGTGATGACATATTAGAGCTCTAAATTCTGTTACTATATATTATATTTTCCTGACTTTGCTAAATATGCTTCGGATTTCTGCATTTACAGCTAAATCCGATGGCTCACAATCTCAGGTCATCCCAAAGGTGTTGGATTGGTTGGATTGGGGTGAGGTCAAGTTCTTCCACACCGAACTCACGGAATTCAACCACATCTTTATGGACTTTGCTTTTTGTACTGGGGCACAGTCATACTGGAATTAAAAACACTGCCCTTCACTGGAAGTATGCCTAAGGAAAAACATATTTGTCCCAATACTTTTGTCCACATGATATATGTATATGTGTGTGTGGGTTACCAAAGATGTTATACAAAAATGACCATTATATTGCCCACAAATATGAGTGAAATCATTCAGTTCATAAGAATTCTGCATGCTCAGTGAATATTTTTCATCGACCCACATCACAATGTCTGTCTCCTTCCTTTTGTCACTGAGCATTTGCAGAAATGATTAAATAAGCCACTGGACCTGTGATGAACCTGCCTAGAAGAGGATGCAAGCGTACTTGTCCCGTCACACAGCGGGGGAGGATGTACAACAGGCAACATTTCTTATAGTATTATAGTTGAACAATTGCAGGAACTGGTGTCATCCTGGAGTCACCAAGCCTTTGAAACTATAACCTCTGTGACAACACACTGTCGGAAGTCTTTTCAGAAGAGGACTCTTCTATCATCAAACCATAAATGTAAGCGAGAGTTCAAATATGCCACTGCAACTGATCTAAAAAGAGTCAGGATCAGAAACAAAGTAAATCCCCAGTATGAAGCAGTGCTGTTAGCTCAGAAAAGAAGTGGTGCACAAAGTTCTGAATGCAACTGTTATTGAGAAAATGTGTTTTTGTTTGAATTTTGAGGTAAAGTTTATATTTTTTATCATATTTTCAGAGCAAACTTATGCTGATTGAGCAATGGTCTCCACTGTTTTGGGAACATTTGCTTAAATTCTGCTAAAGGAGCACAAAAAACTCCCGTACCATTATTTTTCCTATACCGAATTGCATGGTTGCCACTATACATTCAGGCAGGGCTCTTTCTCCTTCCGTCTGCCAAACCCAGACAGTGAGAGGCCAGGTAGTGATGATGATCTATTACTCCAGATAATCTGCTCCTGATGGAATGTGTTATGCATCACTCCAGACAGTGTTTGGGATTGGGCATGATTTTAAGCCTGTGTGTGCATCTGCTTGGCCTCCAAATGGTCACCATGGAAACCCAATCCATGAAGCTTCAGTTCTTGTGCTCACGTTGCTACCAAACACAGTTGGTGCTGCAGTTTTTACGATCAATGCGTTTGGTGGTCTCATTCTGTCAGCTTACGCTGTCCATCACTTCACAGCAGACTAGGGCAGCTTTAGCAGGGCGAGAATTACATTGGCATATTGGAAAGATGGCGTTCTGTTGCAGAGCATTGTTGAAAATCACTGATATGTCCAGTATATCTCACTCTACAGCCAGTGTTTGAGGACTGCATGGTCATATTGTTTATTTTATGCATGATACCCATTGATGTGGCTGTAGTAGCTGAATACGCCAAGTATATTTTCACAATTAAATTTTTCTGATAAAGGTACTTAGACGTCTATTCTACTTATTGTACAGAGTGTTTTCATTTTAACTTAAACTATATTCTCCTCTCAGTATACTTTTTATTATGGGTAAGTTGTACTATTTATTTTCTTAACATATTTCTAGTCTGAGTATATTTTATTATATATTCAGGTATTTTTATTTTGTATTGTTCTGTCTTGTGTGAGTGTGCAGTTGTGATGTGAACAATTTCCTCCAGGATAAATAAAGTTCTCCGATTCTGATTCTGATAAAGCGTGTTCATATGCTTGTTGCCATATAGTCTATGCTCCAGTTATTCACTTTCATGGCATATGCGATTAATTTCCAGTTTTTAAACAGATAATTAAAACTGTATTAACATGCATAAAAAGAAGTAAAATCAAGCTTTTCCAATTTCAGCCTGAATGGTCATGTTCCATGATAATGAACAGTTAGCTTTTCGGTGAAAACATGCTTTTACTTATAACAGATTCCCTATTTAGTGAATGCAATCTTTAATTTTATGTTGTCATAAAGCAAACAGCACAGTATTTATTTTTGAAAAAATATCTTTATTTCTTTTGGATTGGCAGATTAGAATCAATATAAAGTAGAAGCATCTTGTGTGTGTAAGGAAAAATGTTTCTCCAGCTCTTAACGTTGCACAACCTTCAGCTTGTAAATATAGCATCTTCTCACAGAGGGAGTGGGGGAGATTATAAAAGCTGTCGTTATTCTTTAGAGGTACAACAGTATTCTGTCTGAATTTGAGTGACGTGAGCATTGTTCAGTCCCTCTCCCTCAGTCTGAAGCACACTGTGGGTACATGCTTATCTTGTTTATTAATTTTTTTTTACAGGTGATTGTACAATCAAAAGCCCAAAGATGGGATTTGGTGCATCTGAAGATGAACAATAGTCATAATGCTAGGAAAGGAAAAAGCTTTATCTTTATACGCATAACATCAAAACAAAAAAAGTTTCAAAAAGTTTCAAAAATAGCATAACATTGACATCAAAATGGCACTGAACATGATGTATAATGTTGGCATATACTTTGGCTAAGGCACAGTAAAAAAATACCATCAAAACACTTTAGACGGTTCAAGAAGAAATTTTGATGAGGAATTCACTCGTCACTGTGGCACTTATGATAGATAACCTTCAACTGGCAGCACAGCATAAAACACTTCAAGGTATTCTCAACATCGGGGGCCCAAATCCAGTCCTGGAGGGCTACTGTCCAGCAACGTGTGGTAGTTCCCCTCCTCCTCACATACTAAACTTGGCAATTAACATTTGAGTTGAACCTGCTGTGTTGAGAAATGACCAAACTGTGCTGGACACCAGCCCTCCAGGACTAGAACTGGACACCCTTGCTCTACATGTAACAATTTCTCAAAGTCTGGTCAAACACTTCTAAAACCTAACATTATGATCACACTCTCCTGAGGAAAACACACTTGCACACACCATACATGCACTCAGTAACTGTAGAATTCACATAGGAACACTTCACTGTAAGAAAGAAGACAGCTTAAGCCTGGCTTAAGTATAAGGAAAAGGTACAAATATCACTTAGAATGCCATTGGAATGTGGAATTGAGTGTTATGTTGGACTACAAGACGTTCCCTTTCTGAACAGTCACATTTATTCATAATACACATGTGATTCATTGTGATTACATAAAATCATACATCTCTAATTTCAATTTCAATTTAAAGTTCTGTTTGCTCTGAAGGTGGGTGAGCACTACACGATTTTAGCCTCATTTTAACAGTGATTAGTCCCTTTTGACAATGTTCAGAAGATTTGCCACACCGGTAACTAAGAAACCACTAACAGCACGGATGATGTGGTTGTGTATGAGGGAAAACAGGCAAAGAGAGGTGTGTGTCCACTGTGTGCACAGTAGACTGCCCGAATAGAAGAGCTGCCTTTTAAACACAAATAAGAGGCTTTTATAAAGTTCATTATTCCATTGGTGGCCATTATGTAATGAGAAAAAAGTGCTGTCTAGGTCCCTTTACCTTATAATGTTTATTATGCATTGACTCAGTCAAGGCACCCTCTTTACAATTTCAAATCAGCTGCCAATTTGTAGTGATATCTGCATAATGCAATGTTCATGTTACCATTCTTAAATGTACAAATAAATGCACAAACAGGTTTGCTCCAGTTTGGTTCACATGATAACAGCAAGATCTCATTGACTGTTAGGTGTGTGATGCCCTCTGATGATCCTTAATGATCTCTAAAGTCGTGTAGTGTATGCCCACCAGATACCATTTATGGCTGTGTTTCCTGAAAAAAAGGTAAAAACCTGACTAATAACCAGGTCTCAGGACCACAATGCAAGTTATTTTACATATTAGCTAATGACTGACCAAAGCAATCAATAACTAACTCTCCTTTGGTATCTTCCTTAACAATAAAGGGCTTATCTGTCTTTCAGACGGTTCAACATTTGGTGTTCTTCATGGAATATAACAAAAAAAAGAAGAAGAACTACAGAATTGCTGCAGAATAATGTGGGAAAAGAATGCGAGATGATGCAGTGCTTTACTGTTGTTGAAAATGTAACAATTCCTTCAGTTGGTTCAGGCTCTCTGTGCGTCTGATCGATCTGCTGGGATCTTGGAGCTGAGCAGCGAGCTGATATGAGGCCAGATCCGGTCTGTGTCCGTGTCCGAGAACGTGTGTAGAATTCCTTTGGCCCTGCAAACAGATATGGAGTGAATATAAAGCATCCATGGACTATTACAGAAATCATGTCTCAACTTAAGCACATATTTTAATATAGCAAGCTTTCAGACGATCACAACACAATTTCGTGTGAAACATTTTCTAGCAGCATGTCTGTCTCCACAGTCTGTATAATCTATACTGTATCATCCTGATGCAACATTTCTACAGACATTCATAGTGTGTCTTGCACAGGATGCTGTTGATAATAGAACACAAACAATAAAACAGAAGCAATATTGATTTTGCCACATTGATCATGGAGCGTTTTTGGCCAGGCATCAGCAACCTGACTGGGTAAATTCAAACTGACAAACTATCCAATCATAAATAAACGCCGATCAAATAAGATTTATTTTTGCATGATTAAGCAATTAAGCAATGTTTAATACTAATGTTACCTGTTTGAACAATGTTATCATTCATAATTATACCGTATACTCTATTATACTGCTGTACTAGATGCATGAAGTTTTAATGTTTGTATTTCTGTGTGGTGTGCAACTGCTACCACTTGTCATCGGACAAATGCCTTATGTCCAATTGTTGTGTGAACTGTTGCTAATGTTATTGATGGATTGTTAATGTTATTGTTCAGCGTC
>JBBPDB010132453.1:0-16213 GCA_037974465.1 Brachypetersius altus
AAACGTTAAGAAAGTTTTTCATCTGGTTTGAGAAATGAATGTGTATTTCAACCTTTTGATCTAACAATCATTTTACATCTGTATTTTTATAAGCTGTATAATCATACATAAGCTCAGACAACAAAGGTTATAAAAGTTAAAACGATTAAAATGGGTCAAAAAAGAAATCACCATGCACACCACGAGAAGCTAAATTAAAGCTTCAAGACAAAATTGAATCAATGGTTCCCCCAATGGTCCTTATGACATCAACAATACATGGGAGTGATGTCACGTGTAACTACACAAGAGAAAGGTTTCATCGTCTCAGTAATGGACACGCTGGGGCCTACCGCACACCAGTCACCACACCAGACTCTCCTGATTATCGTCACACTATAAATTAGAGGCCAAATAATCATGAATTTCAAACAAGAATCTGAACATGTAGATTACTGATGCCTAATGTAAAAGATTCCCACAGGTCCAGAATATACATTAGTTACATTATATTTTTCAACACATGATTTGCTTAACTATAAATGAACTATAAGCTAAAAAATTCAACATGTTAGTTATGATTAACCTCATAAGATGGAAATAATATACAAAATAAAATGCTTATTTGGACCAATGCTGGTCCACACAGCTATTCATACGCTGTCACATGAATATTAGTACTATTATTTCAGTGTATTGTAAAACTAAACCCAGGAAAATCATCTTAATAAATATCTGCATTGATCCTAAATATGAACTAGTTTACGTCTCTATTTATTTAACCGTTTGTAAACTAGACCAAAGCAATTCAACATACTAAAATAATGTATTAAAATGAAGGAAGCTGGATAATAAATAAGTGAATCAATTGGTCGAGTCGGTGTGGGTGCGAGTGGTGGAAACCAAAGCTGTTTAAAATTAGTACCACCAGCAAAAGGGAAAAACAGCCCTATGAATCGAGGGAGGACGCTACACAGTTTGGACACCCGGTAGAGAATATTTAAGTCAGGGGTGTCAAACTCCAGTCCTGAGCGCTGCGGTTAATTATCAAGTTTAGTGAAGGTGTTTGAGGAGAACCAACAAACTGTGCTGAACACCGGCCCTCCGGGACCTGAGTTTGACACGCCTGCTATAAGTGAAGCGGGGCTGACCCCTACAGGCCACGGGAAACAACCAGATTCGGCTCCGGGCTCCAGGCTCCAGACTCGGCTCCAGACTCGGCTCCAAGGGTTCCAGGGATGTTTCCTCTTCTGCGTCAAGTGGTTGAATGACTGAACTGATTAACTGCGTCTACTTATATAGCTTCTGGCGTCATGCGGGGCACCTCATTTGCATATTCCATGTTGCGTATGCACTAGAAAGGGCTAGGGGGCGTGGCCTTTGACGTCACAATGGCTTTACGTATGTAAATGCTTCATTTCTAATGCAGAGCAAAATATCCATAGAAGAGTATGTAGCTGTTTTGATATTTTTGATCAAGGCAATCTTACATGAATGACTGCTAAAGAGCAAATTTATTTACTTTAAGTTTACAACAGGAGACATAAAGTGACTAGGAGTTGTTCTGCCATATACATCATATGGACAGAAGTATTGAGACACCTGACCATTACACCAACAGGGACTTTAATGACATTGCTTTCAAATACCTAGACTTTAACGTAGAGCTCATCCAGAAGGCCTTTCCACAGGATTTTTTTTCTGTTGCAATTGTGCCTATTCATTCTGTAGAGCTTTTATGAGGTCAGACACTATTGTTGGATGAGAAGGCCTGGCTCAAAGAGGCCAGACCAAACTCTAAATAACAGGTGTGTCCCAATAATTTTGTCGATACAGTGTATAATTCACTACAACACAATGTTGTATAAGAAGACAGAGTCATTCTACTGTATTAAGTATAAGGGACAGCTACCTAGTTCTTATAGTAGCTAACAGTTTGTTCATGTTTCAAAATAAACATCAAATGTTTGTGAAAATTCAACAGTTGCACAAAATATGTGTTTTTAAAACTCTTAAGTATTATATTGATCATTCTTCTGAGCCCCCTGAACTGTTTATATAGTCAAAATAGTCATCAACATCAACAGCCTCCTTGATAGAATGATACTGATGTTTTACTATTAAATTTGTATTTTTAATCGACACATTCATGTTGCATCTGCCCAGAACATTTTCAAGAAACAGATCCACAGTCAGATCATCTTTTCAGTACTTTATTTATAAACATAGAGTATAGTGTAAAGCCATTGCATTTGAACATCAAAGTAATCTATATTCGGATAGTGTACATTTGAATATCACAATAAATATACCCCAGACTTGGCATCTTGTCCAAGGTAACTATTCGTTCTAGACAATATCAAATTTGTCTGGCAATGCCTCCGCTCTGCAGCAACTTATATAATACCTAATAAAACATAAAATAGCTACTCAACCAGACCCGAAGCGCAGAACACCGACTATATAAGAAATTATGAGAGCATATTAAAAGTCCAATATGATCAAAATTCTTGAAGGGTGAAAAATCAACGATTTAAACGAAAGTCTTCGATCTTCGATATACCCTTATATCTTCGATATACCCTTATGGTCATGGAATAACAGCTAGTCATTTGTATTGGTTAGTGTTAAGCGTAGCTAGTGGCACCGACACGGGTGGTTTAGAGGCAGTTTATGAACTGATTAAAACAAACATAACTGGTATTGCTAGTTGTGTGCAGTATATCAAAGTAAAAACAAATGACACCCTCAGACGATCAGTTAGCTTCTCTAAGCATCACCCCATGTTCATCCAGGCCAGATTTAGAAGTCTAACCAGATTTAGAAGTCTAAAGTCTGGAGCAAAGTCATCTACGATAGCACGGACCATATCTGTCACCGATATCTTAATGACGGAACGACTGGAAACAGCAATGAACGATTTGGTGTCGCTCATAACCGGCACAAAACAGTGTGCAATCCGTTCAGCCTCCTCTTCCGCACTCGGAATAACAGTCACTTACTTCATCTCAACTAAAGACAAAGTCTTTGGATTTGAACTCTGAAAATGCTTTTGCCTCTTTCATGTGCAATCGCTCCCTTCACTCTAAGGCACATTTTCTCAGCGCAACATTCCCACCACTAATGGAGCGAAATATCTTTGACTTTAAGATACATGTGGACAGGACTGTGAAAGCAATGGATTTGCTCTTTTTACTGGTACTGCAACTGTTATGCAGGCACCCACTTTATCAGTTCAAACCAAGAAAGCATAAGGCTGTTCACAAGGGCATTTTGGTATCAATCAGAAACGCACCTCTAATCAAAGAGAACTGAGCGCTGATGGACAATAAACGTCAACCAATAGGAGACGGTGTGGGGCGGGGCTTCAGTCACTCCCATTAATGTTGATTTAGATGAAAGATTTATCACGGCTGTCTTCTCACATCCAGACCTAAAGATCTGTTAAGACTTTTATTTTAAACCTGCACATATTTTATCTTTCCTTTTGCCTTCATTACTATGAGATCACACTATTCCTTTTCGCGTGGTAAAAACGCTGCATGTAACAAAGCATTTTTATAGTGACCAAAATACCCTGTGAATGCTGCCTTACTTGGATCAGCCATGACTATTGTCCTGTTGTTACAAAGCACAGGACAAAAGATGCACCAGTAGATGTAGATGTACTGCATGTCATAGCAGCATCCAATTGGGTCCCAGTCCAAATACGGATTCCTCGCCAATAAGCCACCAGTTTTACTGACAAGTAAAAAAAAAAATAGTGGTAGTGTGGTCATTTCCTTGCCTTACTTCCAACATATACAGATTTATTTGCAGTGAAGTAGATAATGGAAGTGGTTTCTTCATGCTGTACTCGGACAAGGGAAGCAAGTGAACCAGATGTATCATCCATAAAAAGTGTGAATCAGTGCACCCTCAAACAGGACATTGGTTGGGTTTGGTTATTTCAACCTTGACAAAAGCACCAGGCTTTTAACATGTGCGCACATACACCTATCGGAAGCTGTGTATTTGGCACTGGGCATAAAGGATTACTCAGAAATATTGCAATGCTCTCAACCAAAGGTATCGATGTGGGAAGTCCAAGCATGGGCTGATTGTGAGGAGCTGTGGTGGGTTAGAGAGACTGAGGCCTTCAGATGGTCCCAAAACACAAAGCCTGCTCACAAAGTGGTGGGCTGACCAGCAGCTGAAAGAGAGAACACAAAAAAAGGTATTCATTTCCCCTGTCCTGGAGTACACAGAATAATAATAACGACATCATTTTACACAGAGAGGTAGTTATTACTGGTGTTTCTGAGTTAATGAATCTGAATCTGTCAGAAAAGTGTGTGTGAGGATTCTGGCAGCTTTCACCTACAATAAAACTAACCATAGAAATAACTCCAGTTTATATGAATCCTGTGTGGATTCCCATGTCAGCAAATATCCCAGCATTTATATTTTTCTGAAGTACAGAGGCGTCTGTAGGCATATTGTAGGAGTATTCACTCTTTGGCATTAATCATGCTGACATCACGTTGAGTAGAAATGTCCACCAATGAAATTTAATGTATAAATCAGGCATAAAATATTGCAGACTATCATGGAGTTTAGAGCTGAATTGCTTCTCGCCTGTGGATCTCTCTCCGTCATGTTTTCCCACAACAGCGATTCACTTTCTACCTTAAATCACATCTTAAAATGCACCTTTTCAAACGTGCATATTCTGTTTGACCCCAGTTTTAATGAACGTATCCTAGTTTTGTAATTATTTTGTAATTATTTAAGTATTGTTATATTTTATTGTCTTAACTATTTTACATGTTATTGTGTTTGTTTATCGTTTTACTGTTCATGTGCATCCTTGAGTGCCTTGAAAGGCACCTATAAATAAAACTTAGATTAAGTTGTTGTCAAATTTAACCCACTCCTGTATGGGAAACTAATCATGGCTGAATAATATGTGTCATGTTTATTTGATTGCTTTGCCAGATTATGGGAAATGGGTGCCCAGGTCCAGTCCTAGAGGTCCAGCTGCGTTTCAATTCACCTTCCAGGGTTACTGAGTTGTTTGAGGAGGCGAACTGGGATGTGGACATTGGACTCAAATTGCTGAATGCACTTTTAATTGCTTTTTAGAGATGAAGTGATTATATTGTAGTCATATTTATTGATGTTCTGATGATCAGTCAGGTACAATTAGTAAAATAACATGTGTTTGCATGTGTGATGTAGCGCAAGAACTCACAACGAGAGCGGATGTAGCACTGATGACAGTTGAGCAGACCATTACGGATCCTCACGTCTGTTCCGGTGGTGGTGTCACCTAGCTGTCCCTTGCAGATTCCACACTGTGTTTGGACAGCATAAGACAGAATGATGAGCCTAAAATCTAAAGCCTAAATGAGAAGGGACTAAAATGACAGTACAGTATTACGTAATAATAAAATCAGTATCCAGGATTCAACACATTTCAAAAGCAGGGCAGGCATCTTGAACTTAAATAATTAAATTATTATTTAAACGTCAGTGTAATATTGTAACAAGGCTATAGTTTCTACACAAATACAAATATTATACACACACACACACACAAACACAAACACACACACACACACACACGCACACGCACACGCACGCACGCATGTATACAGACCTTAAAGCACTGGATGTGGAAGTAAAGGCTGAGAGTCTCAATAATCATGGCTGCTCCTTTACCGAGTGGAAGACCACAACTCGAGCACAGCTTCTTCCCACTTACAGATCTACACACACACACACACACACACACACACACACACACACACAAACAAAAAGATATGTGATCCACACTTCATTCTCTCTAAACATAACCACAAACGCAGTGGATTGCATGACTGCAAATGTAAAAAAAACATGGATGTGGTGGAGAAAGCACAGAAATACTTCCAGAAACTAATCTAGACCAGAGAAAGAGAGAGCTAGACAGAGAGAGAGTGATAGAGAGACAGATAGAGAGAGAGAGAGAGAGCGAGAGAGAGACAGAGAGAGAGAGAGAGAGACAGAGAGCGAGAGACAGAGAGACAGAGAGAGAGACAGACAGAGTCCCTGTACCTGTTTGGTGATGGAGGCTGTGTGTCTGTGAGTGAGGATGACTCTATGGAGTCAGACCTGAGGAGCAGAAGCCACATGCAATGCTCAGCTGTTTCACAAACACACATCTGCACACACTTGCAGTTTTAAACATGCGGTGTCAATGGGCTCATGGGGAATAAAAACATGGAGTGAGAGCAGACTTTTATTTATACATAACTACAAATAAACATGCGCTTGATGGAATCATCAACTTGTCCATCAAAACTATGCTGTAATATCATTCATTTTCTGGAACCACTTAATCCTTACTAGGACTGTGGGTACCTGGAGCCTACCCGGAGCCTCCAGGTACCCCCGAGTCACCTGATGTGTATGGTGGGAGGAAGCGGAGGCCCTGGAGGAAACCAATACAATGCACAATACCGACACCCAACCCTGGAGGTGTGCGACAACAGTGCTGCCCCCTGTGGGGCTGCTGTAACATCAATAAGTGTTAATTGAATATTTTACAAGTAGATATTCTGGCAAAAATAGATTCTAAAATTTCATTAAAACCACATTTGTTTCCATAAGCAGAACGGGAGCCCAGCGTATGCCTCTGCCATGGCCCCGTGTCTTATCTGTGTGTTTTACTGATTATATTTGCTATGTGCCTCGGCTCATGTGCTTCTGTTAGTGTTTTTTATTGGTTACTTGTGTCGTGTTCTCGTCTCCTCCCTTGCCCAGGTTTTCCCATTATCTTTCCATTATATTTAACTTTAATTTGTGTTTATCTTCGTCGCTTATCTGTCAGTCCTGAGACCGTTTTGCCCAGTTTAGTTCTCGACCTTGTTATTTGGATTCATGGAGTTTAAGTTTATCATTATTCAATAAACTGGACTCTGCAAATGTATCCTGCTTCACTATTTCATTAAAGGGAGGTATTTCATTTATTTGACTTCCCTCAAAACAAGTTCATACTTCTAACATGAAAGAAATCTGGAGAAAGAAAATGCCAAAAGTCCACAAGGTTTATTACCACTGACAGCCTCTCTAAGAAGATGTGGAAATGCACTCAATCTCTTTGTTCCACACACGCACGCACGCACGCACGCACGCAAACACACACACGCACACACACACACGCAAACACACACACACGCACACACACACACACGCACACCTTTTGCGTCCCCCAGGTGCTGACTGTGTGTTCCTGGAACTATCCAGTGATGCAGTCTTTTGCCAGGACTCTGAAGACTGCTGCTGCTGGTGAGGTTTACTGCTCCAGGAGACACCTGACCCAAAAAACAAACACACACGTCATTTACAGAATGTGGTATTCAAATTATCCCTAAGAATAACAACATATGGCCTTAATCCACAAAGAAAGTCAAAAATAATGCTGCTAGATCATTGTAACAGAAAGGGTCAGAAATGGTTCCTGTAGAGAGACTATAGTAGAGATGCAACAGTCCTAAAGCATTTGGACACCATGCAACCATTGGAGTTACTCCATAAAATGTTTAACAAAATAAATCTGTTTTAGAAAAAACTATTATTGTTTAGCCTCAAACAGGTGTATTTGTGTGAGGAGAAGATTGCACTAATCTGCTGGGGCTCCTACAGTGGTGTTAGTGAGCTTGTGTTCATTGATGGAATTGTCAATTGTACAAAGGCATTTTAAATGTAAACCTGGAGAAGTCTGCAAAGGAACTGCTTAAAGGAAAACCATCCAAAAAAACCCCAAAAGAATATCTTGCAAATGAAAAAATTACAATTTTGGAATGGTCTTAGGAATCTGGCAAATCCTACCCACTAGGCCACCAACACCCAACATTATGACTGAACATGGGCAACTTTCATTGGTGGAGGGAGGGCAGGGTATGTTAATACTTAAGCAACCAGCTAAGGTCTGCTCTATGGTCTGATGTGTCACAATATACAAATACTGCACCATCAGACGTTGTGTTAGACATTATGTGAATTAAAAATTCCAATTAATAAATTACAAAAAGTAAGAGATAAACTCAAGAGGGTGAAAACTGGAGCTACAGTTCACAAAAGAACTGTAGCTCTGATTGTGTTTTTGATAGATCTAAGTGTCCTTAAGCTCGAGAAAGATGCTATATGAGTAACATTTATCACTTATACACCAGTATTAGGGAGACATTACTCATGTCTAGATGAGAAATCGGTGGGGCGTTCCTGAACTCACTCTGAGTGGGACGAAGTGGATCAGGGCCTTGGCTCTGCTCCCCCAATCCTTCCCTCTGTCCATTTGGCTGACCCACTAGCTGGTCACAGCTCGGCCGTCGAGGGCTGCAGAAATGTACAGTGATTAAGAGAAGAGTCTGATTGGAGGAAGTGGAAGCTCACTCTCAGAAAGAGTGCAGTGATGTTTTAGTGACTGGGCCTTTAACTACACAGACCTTCCAGCTGTCTGGGAAAGCTCTGGTTCCTTCCCTGCTGTTTCGTTCCTCTCGTTTTCCTTTTGTCTCTTATTCTCCACATTCCCCTTCTAAGACAGCAAAACACATCCAGTCAGTGCAAGTCATCTGTAAATAATGGGATTCCAAAGCACTGATCAGTGTCAAGTACACCAGATCGGACTGCGAACAGTGTGAGCACAGTGGATCCACCTCGCTCCAACACGTTATACTCTTTGTCTAGAATTACATCCATCTATCCAGCAGTCCATTGAGCGCAAAGGGGGCAGAGCACCCTCACAGACCCAGGACTCAGCACGGGACTTAAGGGAGGAACCAGGACTCTTTAAAAACACGGGCTCTCCAGTAGAGAGGGAGAGGAAAAAGGACTGGAGAAAGAGAGACTGGAGAAGAGGATGGAGCGGCCAGTGCGAGATGTAGTGATGAGAGCCTGGGGTATAGTTCAGCCTAGAGTGGTGGAGGTTATGTTACGTGTTTATTTTGACACTGATATGTGTGTGCTCTTTAAATTAAAGTCGTTCCCCAGACTGACGGTCACACTATCTGTCCACCTGTACTTTCACCTGCTCTTCCCTCACCGTCTGCTTCTTAAGCCCCTCCTGCTTTTGTTCCCAGTCAGCAAGTGAGTGGACGATGCTGTGCTGCGTGGAGTTGCTGGGGAGGGGAGTGGTCTCCTGCCAGCTGGGGGAGGGGGGCATTGGTGAGTGTGGCGTCAAAGGAGCCACAGTCTCCTCCAGAATCTTACGCTCCTGCAAAGAAAAAAAACCCAAATGTTGGTTGTTTGAATTATTTTATCTGTTGTTAAGTATTTTTTATAACTTACTTAAATGTAAGTTAAAACTTTCTAGGCAGCATTTATAAGGTTCACTTCCTAAACCCAAAATAACAACTGACCGACTTATTGCAGCTGTTCTAAAGACTGTGTAGATTTGTGTAGAGAATATTTCTTTTATGTCAAAGTGATCACTTTACAAAGTTACCTCCCATAAACGGCCTATTGTCATTTAGATCCAAACAGTGCTTCGGTTCTAAATCAGAAGTGTAACAACTTTATAACGTAAAGGAATAGTGGTTGATTAGCCAAGACACGTCTGGTGTCCATTTTCTTCTTCACTTTAGCAGTTTAGGCTAATGTGGCTGACAAAGAGTAGAAGTCAGTAGTCACCCAAATTATCCATGTAAAATATATTCTTCTTCATTAAGGTGGCAAAGACGTGTGAATGAGGTTAAAAGCTCTACAGCAGCGGTCCCCAACCTTTATTTCATCACGGACTGGTTTAATATCAGAAACTGTTTTCACGGCCCGGCCTTTAAGGAGCGGCAGATAAATATAGACAGTATTTTGCCTCTTCATGGTATCTTCTCTCTTCCTCTTCCACTTCCTTCTGAGCCTTTTCCCATTCCTGCTTCAGCTTCTCCTGCTCACGGCGGTACTTCTCCTGCTCACACGCACGCGCGCGCGCGCACACGCACACGCACACGCACACACACACACAGACACACACACACACACACACACAGATACACACACAACACACACACAGATACACACACAACACACATACGCAACACACATACGCAACACACACACACACACAGACATACACACAGACACACATACACGCATGGACACACACACACACACACACACACACACACACACACACAGAAAGGATGAGATGAGGAAGAAGGTCTTCCTTCCTCTAACATTGGCATCTCCAAACAGCTGCTGAAGGATCCTTGTGTGACTATGTTTACCCAGAGGTTAATAATGAGGAAAATAATGATTGGAGTTGGAGGTTTAGTGAGGAAAAGAAGTAGATTAGCAAAGCAACAGCCCAAGAACAGCCAAAACCAGTAGTGCAGTCACATTTTAAAGGCACAATCCTTCAGGTGAACATCTTAACCATGAGGAAATATACAGTCTTGCTGGGATTCCTCTGTGCAAATGAGTTCAGATAAAGACAATTTAACCCACAGAAGTAAGAGTTTTAACACTATTTATATGTAATTACAAAGTTTTAGTGTATTATATAGTACAATACATATTTATATATATTATAAGTGGGGGTTTGAACCTGTGACTTTGTGGTAATCTGGTTCAAATCATGTACCTTTCAGGACTGCAGCTGAATGATTGTGCATTTAAAAATCGGTTATTGGCAGGAAAGAGTGAATACACACACTCGCATATGACACACACTTGCATACAATACACACTGTCACTCTCACACACACACAGTGGTGCTCGCGGGTGTCTTATCTTAAGCAGGGGACCCATGCACCATGCAGGGTTTAGGTTAGATCTCTATGCAGTGCACCTGAGCCTCTATTCTGGTTACAGGACTGAAACAAGCCTCTTTGGCTTCTCCGGCTTCAACATGCCTTTACTTTGGTGTTCTCAGATGGCAGTGATCGGGAATGGGGTGAAAGCTCTGTCTGCATTGAACTCAATTGCTTGTTTACATCTAAAGGAAAGTTCTGTCTGATACTTATCCCTAACACAAGCCTTACATAAGCCTGAGAGAACTATGCATGCACATACGTTACCCTTTCAAAACCATGATACTGAGTTATTCCAGTTTTAAAACAAATGCTCACAAAAGCAATGATATAGCTTGGTCCTAAATGTTCTAAACCAAAAGTTTGGAAAAAACACATTTTGCACAGTAGCTATAAGGCTAATGGAGCCAACAAGTAACAGAAGTGTCTGCACACCAGTTAACATTGCCCTGACATCCCGTAGATCATCGCCTGCCTTCAACTTTACTGGATTTTTCAAAACATCTTAAATAGATATGCTTATTCAAATCAATTCAATTTTATTTATATAGCGCTTTTTACAACCAGGTTATAGCTTTACAGAGTCCAGGTCCGAGCCCCTAGTAAGTCAGAGGCGACAGAGGCGAGGAAAACACCCTCAGCAGGAGGAAGAACCCTCGGGAGGAACCAAAACTCAGCAGGGGAACCCGTCCTCCTCGGGTCGACCCAGAGAAAGGAATGAGAATAGAGAATAAACACAGGAGAGAGCCTCAGTGAAGGAGGTTATAGACAGATAGGCCCTCTATGACATGGCTTATGTCCTTAGGAGCCTCTTATTTTTTTCATTTTTGCGTCACACAGTCTGTACAGTATTAACTGGTGTCTATAGGCTTACATCATCCTCATAGCTAATGGACTTACATTACCACAGTATAAAAGCAATCATGTCTTGAATGATTAACCACATTTGAGTTAAGGGGAAAAGTGCTTCAAATGCCAAACTATAGACGGGTGGCAAAATAAAGGAAAAATATTTGATTAAATAAGTAAAGAATCATTTATATGTTAATTTGAGAATATTTAATAAGTAAAGAATTATTTATATATTTAGAGGATAGATTTATTTTGTGTAATATTGTCTTTGTGTCTGTGCAGTTGTAGCATTAGCAGTTTTCTGATTCTGATAAGGCCCCCATCCATGAAACATGGCCTTCATTCAATGTGCTACAGAGTTACTGGGGGAAAAAAAACATTGGCTCCTGGAGACTGATGTTCTTAGTTTTTCCTTTAATTTTCCACCTGTCTGTGTCTTTAATGGATTCTTTAGTATAAAGCTTTGCTTATAAATACCCGATACAGGCAACCACTGTCAGTGAAGTCAAAGCATGCATCGATTTCATCCTTATAAAAGTGTATCATGAGCTTGAGAGCTTAAGTGCTACCTAAAATCAATACTAAGAAAACATGGACAAGCCTGGCACCTTATTTATATGATCACTTAACAACCACTATGTTTTATCGGGTTAGAAGGCTCTGAAGCTGAAACATGCTGCGTGGATGCTGCTGCTGCTGCTGCTACTGCAGTCTATGTGTCTCCAGCGTGACTCTGCTGAAGCTGAAGCTCAGGTTAGTGAAGCTATTGTACCTGAAGCATGCGCTCCTGCTCTCGCTGCCACCTTTCCTGACGTTTGCGCTCTTCCTCAGGATCCCAAGAAAAGTGATCGCCCCGCTTCACCAGATTCAAAACCAAGGGGGCAACCTGACCGTAACGCGTTCACGTATACACGCACAAACACACACGCGCACACACACCGTACGAAAGGGAAAGGAATGAGGGGATAGATAGAGTTGGTGTAAAACTACTTCCAAGCTTTTCACGTTTCCTATTTTATCTCTGTGACAGAAAAGAGATGAGGAAGAAAAGAGGAAAGATAGTCTGAGCACGCCCTGCCAACTCTCCCTCTGGTAGTCCGTGCTTTTATTTTGAAGTGTGTAAATATCCATTTCTTTATCAAGGGCCATTTCCTGATTACCTCAATAAACATCCTCAGTTATTTCCAATTTGGGACATTCCTACACATTAGTATTTATAATTAGGGGTGTCACACAATTTAAAAAATATTGAATTAATTACAAGCTCTCTGATTAATTAATCGTAATTAATCACACACATTTTTGCTGTAAACATATTTTTTTTAAAAAAAAGGAATTTTGGCAGTGAATGAAAGAATAATCAAAATGACAGACTTTCATCTTTTTTATTTAAGAACAGTTTTTGCACTGTTCATGTGCAGTAATGGTCACAGCAATCAAAAATATGACCTAATATGCTGATGGAAAAATGCTTCAGCAAGAACAATGACCATCTATAAGGTGCAGTTTAAGACAATGTACATATAAGCTCCGGTGTTTTGATGATTTATGCTGCCTTGTCAAAAAATGCTACCATAGCGCAAACTGACAGCTAGTGTCTGTCGATTTATGCTGCCTGGTCGATAAACAGCTCTATGGTTTGTATATTTCGACAGAACCAGGTTAAAGTCATGTGATGCGATTCATCAGCGTTCATTTTTAACACGTTTTTTTTATGGTAATTAATTAATTGAAATGAATTTCAACCCCTAATTATAATAATTACTCATAATTACTAATACATGTTTACTCATTTAGAATGCAATTTAATACCAGAGGAGAAACAGCAAGACAAGTCACTGAGAATGAGGAGGGAGGAGAGCCGGGTGTTATGTCACTTACATTTCCAGGCTGTCTCTCTGCAGGCTCTGGAGGAAAAAAGACAAAAGATGCTCTTAACAAAAAGCAAGAAGGTAACGCTCTTTTTTTCAATTGGTTTACTGTTTATTCCTTGATTTTCCCTAAAGCTTTCTATAATGTAATGCATTCTTTTCTTAATTAATTATGCCTGAGTATTTATTTTCATTTATTGATTACTCATATATAGTTTAACGGTTTCTATTCACTAAAGATTTTTACTTTGTTTATTCATTGTCTTTTTCATAAAGACCTTTGAATTGGCCTTGGCCTTATATAACACTGCAGTTCATAGTACAAACGTAAGAAGGTCAAGTGTAGAAAAAGACAACAGTACAATGCTTGGATACATAAATTCAATATATTTCTTTTATTTTATTTTATTCATCAGAGGATGAAAAGATCACTTACAGATCGATTTAGAAGTCACTCTTGTCGCCATTAATAAGAAAAGCTTTAATATAATTTACTATAGAATGTAAATCAAAATTATAGGATTGAGTTTATAATTGATTATGTGATTAGGTAAGTGATTTAAGAAGCAAAATGACAATCCCTTCTTAGGACAAATAGGAATTTAAGATTGCTAATTCAATCTGTGATGCTCAGTAAGTGTAGGTTAATTTCAGACAGTTTTGGGAAAATAAGTTTGCATTAAATTGCACCACACACGTGGACATCAGACGAAGAGTGCAAAACAACCAGTGAGGGGTTAGAGCAACGTGACAAACACGACACACTAGTCAATGGGAAGCCCAGAGGAACACTCTACACAACGGGGAGGGGCAAGGCCAGCCAATCAGCCGATTTTTACCTGACGAGGTGAAGAAGTCCCAGCGTAACTTAGGGTTACTGGACAACGGTGTTAGCTGGGCACTGTTGTCCAGCTCTAGACAACGATCCAGAGGAAGAGAGAAGTGGACATGTGAGCAACTGCTCAGCGTCTAAAATGTTTGGTGAAAAGTCGTTCAGGTGAAATGCTGCACAGTCTACTTGCCTGTTACTGGAGGTCCACAGACTGGCGTGGGTTTTGATTGGTCTACACCGTCTGGCTCTGGTTGGCATGCAGGCTTTTGTGGGGACTCCAGAAGAGCTTTGCTGACCTAGAACACCAAGCACATTTCTCAAGATACACAGATATATTTTCATTTAATAATACTATATAAACAGTAAAATTTAAAAATGTGCCCTTCAGTTCCTGGCCCTTACAGTCCACACATGGAAAACCTGAGCAATTAAAAAAAAAAAAAAGCCCGTTTTGAGTATGATACCACAACCATGAGTACATTGTTGTGTTTTTACTGCAGACAGTGAGTTAGTGAAGTGGAAGATTCGTAGAAAATGATTCATTCTGCTGTGAGGAAGCAAATGTGCAACCGCTGCCTGACAAAGGATTTAGAAAATTATTGAAATTATTTTTTTTTCTAAAGTCTCTGAGAATTTCAGAAAACAGACACAGCTGAGTAAAGATTAATCACGTCTTAAAGACAAAATCTGTTCAATTCTAAGCAATAAAGAGGGATAAAGAGGGGTGTTGGTACATAGAATTTCACAAACATTGAAAGTGAGGAAAATAAATGTATATAATATTATTATGTACGATCTAATAACAGAAGAATATTGAGTCATTTTTCCTGTGGATGACCAAACGTGGCTAACAACGTTTGTGTGGGTTCACAGTATAGACAGACCTCTTTAGCTGCGGTGTCGCTGTGAGAGGGATCGTCTGTCTCCTGTGCAGTCTGCTCTGTGCCATTCTGGCTGATTACAGCAGCGTCAGGGCTCTCGCTTGTCTGCTCCGCTGTGGATCGCTCATTCTCTAAGCAGGAAAAGCACTTATGAGAAAACTGGAATTTAAAAAAAAACACTCGTATTTTAAGTGCCTGTTCCAGTTGGCGTCTTTGTGTCCTCAGTTGCACAATCACATCCACATGTGAGGAACAGAAGACCATGAGGAGATCAATTTCCCATTTTGGTGAGCCAGAGAATCAAGCTGAAGAACAGGAAAATGCAACGATGCCACACACCTGGTAATAGTTCTGGTCTGGACTCCTCCTCTTTCAGGGGTAGAGATACATCCTTGGCCTGGGGAACCTCCTGTTCCTCAATTGGCAGCTGCAAGAAAAAATACAAGCCCAAAAAAGAGAGTTATGTTAGAAATATGATAAACTGTGATATAAGAACGCTGAAGGCTTCAAATCTAATGGAGGTTTGTCAGTGCTCTTGGAGGGATTGCCAACACGGCATGAAAGGTGGGATGAGTCATAACTTGGAATGTTTGAAGCTAATATTTCTGCAATAAGTGCACTGGATCTGCTGGAAGTGACTAGAGGGCATCTCTGACCCATTTCATGGATGGGAACAAGTATCCAAAAGAAAGCACATGGAAAATGATTGTGGATAGTGAAAGAGAAAAGCAGGAAGTGATAAAAAATAATGGTTATTGAGGTTTGGGGGTTATCTTATATCTAAATTCCCTATAGACACTTACAGTAGTATGTAAACATTTTAACACGAAAAGGTACTAAAACCTTTACACAGTACAGTGTGTGTTCACTGTCATTTCATATCTTATCTGATTTATAATTACATCACATGCTGCTTCACTACAGCTTACATTACTCTGGTCACTGTTTATACATTACTCTGGTCACTGTTTATACATTACTCTGGTCACTGTTACACTGTTTATACATTACTCTGGTCACTGTTTA
>JBBPDB010132478.1:0-16211 GCA_037974465.1 Brachypetersius altus
TGAACGCTGGTGATCTAGAACAGGAGGTCTTGGGTTTTGAATGGGAAGAGGAGCTCACTGATGAACGCTGGTGATCTAGAACAGGAGATCTTTGGTTCTGAATGGGAAGATGAGCTCACTGATGAACGCTGGTGATCTAGAACAGGAGATCTTTGGTTCTAGATGCGAAGAAAAGCTCAGTAGGTTCTAGATCACACACGTTCATTAGTGATCTTTGGTTCTGAATGGGAAGAAGAGCTCACTGATGAACGCCGGTGATCTAGAACAAGTGATCTTTGGTTCTAGATGCGAAGAAAAGCTCACTGCTTCTAGATCACCAGCGTTCATCAGAGATCTTTGGTTCTGAACGGGAAGAAGAGCTGATTTTGAGGAAAAACAGGTTAAAGAATGCGCCTTCGGTTTGAATCGGGGAGCTGAAGGCGCCAAGGCTGAAAACTCTCGACCACCGTAACCGAAACCCTCACAGCTGACATGCTCCGACATCATTAACCTCCCTCATAACGGCACGTTTCTCATCAACACTATTAGAACACACAGTCACCTGGCGTTCCGTTATTACAGCCGCGCTCGTTACTTCGCTCATGGAGGCTTCGTCGCGTCAAAATCGTGCAGATATTCGTCCGAATCTGAAACGAGAGAGGAGACTGCGGTGTGTGGGGTGAGTTTCGAGATGACGGCACAGCAGCTCCCAGCAGAGATGCTCTGGTGAGTACACTACAAACAATACTGCACATATAAGGGCTGGAAAGAGGCCCCTGTTGCTTTTCAGCACACTTTGGAAGCAGCAGGGGGAAAAGCAAAGTTGCGCTGACCTTTAGGGGAGGAAGAGGCATCCCAGAAACCAAACAAACCCCTAACATACCCTTGTGAGGAGAGAAGAGCAGGCCCGCGGTGAGGAGAGGCTTGTCTTATGGGTTCGATATCAAGCGGTGACATGTTTGCGAAGGAATGCGTGTGTTGAAACAGACCTCACAAAGCTGGCGGCAGACGGTCCTCGTTAACCTCATTACGTTTCCTTTTCCGGACTCGTCTGCGTTACACAGAGCAAAACCTACGGGGCAGCGGCACGCCATTCATCACGTCACCGCATTTCTCTAACGTCCCGAAAACAGATGGAAAACCAAATGCAAGTAATAGCTCACCCCCCAAAAAAGCCAACAGTGCTAATGAGGATCGAAACCAGGGCTGCGCAGCATTTCCCTTATTCCCTACAGCGACTACACAAGGCTAACTGTGTGGGTCTGTTCGAGGACACAAACCTGTGCACCATCCGCCGAGAGTCGCCATCATGCCTAAAGATACTCAGCCGACTCCACGGAGAGCGGCTTAAACTGACTGAGCTTATGGTCCCGAATACAGCAATCCCCCGCTTTCACCCGCATACAGTGAAAATGCCTAAAAATGTCTATTTTTTTTTAATCTGCCCCCAAATCTGCTCCCAGAACACTTTAATTGCATTTTAAACTCAGTTTAATGCATTTCCCTCAAAGAAAATTAAAAGGTAAATAATCAGAAAACTTCTGCTTAAAAGAAGTTAGCGTTAGCGGTTAGCATTAACAGCATGTAAAGACTCATACACTAAAGAAAGGTTGAAATAACTCTCTCTACCCACATGTTTAGACAGAGCACAGCTTACTGATACTGAATACACTGAGATCACTGCTGAACATTTTGGGGGGGAGGGGGGTTAAAACACTAAAATACGAGGACAAGACACGGAGCAGTCACGCTACACGCTGCAGCAGGAGCACAACTTTTCAGTGCATTACTGCCACCGCTGGACTGGAGGAGGTACTACAGTTCGGTTCTCAGAAAAAATCCGGCTTAGACTGAATCAGAGAATGCTGATCCGCGTAAAACTGAGGGGTTTCGGGCCGTGGACCTCCGGTTATTTCATTATTTTCTCTGTCTGTATGCACTGAGATTGTAAGATGAAATGTGAAATATAAATAAAATGCATTATTATTATTATTGGTCTCTGTAATCAGGTCGACTGATCAAAGCTCCCTTTGAATGTCATTTGAATGTCTGTTCCAATCAATCAAGGTCTTCATGCAATCCACCCAAATTTCCCCTCTTTTCCATTTTTACAGGACATTCGTGTGGTTTTGTGAAGCAAAAATGTAATTCATGATACACCATAATTCATTCTTACACGACCCTCTTCCACACTCCGTTCATCGCTTAGAATTAAACCGGCCATTTTTCTTTAAGACTGATCTGTAAACCTTATTTCGGAGCTCTCCTTCAGCATGAACGTGACTATCCTGCTCCAGGCTGAGCGAGGAAATCGGCCGTTTTGTGAAATGAGCTGATTTTGCAGCTTCATGTCCTTATATGGACTGAACCAATAGCTGTATGGCCTAGAGGTCCAGGCGTTGGCCCTGCAATCAGAGGGTTGGGGTTCGAATCCCAACTACTAGCGTCACCGCAGAAGTGCCTTTGAGTAAGGTCTCGTCCCACCGGCGCCCCCAGTTGGCGGCGGTTGCCTGCTTCACTCTGTGAATGGGTTAAAATGCTGAGAAAGAATCACTGTGTGTTGTACATCTATGACTATGCACTGGAAGAATAAAGAATGGTCTGAATTGGGGGGTGAATGTACTTTAACAGACTTCAAGTACAGAAATTGGTGATTTGGGGACTTTAAAATATCAAGATGATCACAATATGTGGCAGTAAAATCTCAAAACTGATTTTTTGTGTCCATTTTCTGCAGGCCCAACATAAAAACCAAGGCTTTTGGGTTTGCCAAAAACATTATTTTGAACAGAATTCAATAAACAGGCAGATAGAGAGATATAGGAGACTCGAACAAGGTGGTCCTGTTTAAAGAAGAAGCTAATTTTAGCTGCGTTCTAAGCAGGACACTTATACATTTCCTCCCGACTGCCTCTAAACGCCAGAGGAACTACAGTCTGAACGTGTGACTGCAGCCTCAGCCGCGGCAGGGCTTTAGGGTGAAGAGTCGCTGTTGAATTTTGAATAAGAAAATGACAGAAGTTGGCGGGCGCTTACCCTGGACACGGTCAGAGGCATGCTGAAGTCCTTCCCCCCCTGGAGCCGGAAACCCCAGGGTGCCGGGCCGCTGAGCGTCACACAGTAAATGTTCATGGCCTGTGAAGAGAGAGAGACAGAGAGAGCGAGAGAGAGACAGAGAGAGCGAGAGAGAGACAGAGAGAGCGAGAGAGAGACAGAGAGAGCGAGAGAGAGCGAGAGAGAGATGATCCGAAAAGTCACGAACGAGAGAGAGAGTAAGAGAAAGCGAGAGAGAAAGAGAGAGAGGCACAGAGAGCGAGCAAGAGAGAGAGCAACAGAGAGCGCGAGACAGGTTTAAAAAGTGCACGAGCCGGAAAAGTCACGAACGAGAGAGAGGCAGTCAGAGAGAGAGAGAGAGTAAATCCGCGCTAAAATATCAAGGTGAAAGTCATCATAGTTTGCTTAGTATAGACCCAGATCCCAACCCAACTTTGTGAATAGATTAACGGCGAGTGATTTTTTATCGCGTGATGAGTCTCACATTAACGCCGATAACGGCCCACCACTAATATATATATATATACACACACACACACACACACACACACACACACACACACACACACACACACGCACGGTAGAAAACAGCGTCTTAAATTTGTGAGCATGCAGGCATGGAGTGGGTCATGTTTTTGTCATTAAAATAGTCAAACGGTAGAGATTCTTCAAACTGCCTTAATGTGGTCATGAATATTGGCTCGTATGTAAAATTGGTGCTTAAAGTGTAAGTGAATGTCGTCTGGCAGAATTAAAAAAGGGCTCACGTTTGTGGCTGTGCAGGATCATCACCGAGTGTCACACTGTCGCCCTGGATCTCGTTGAAGCATTTCTCGCAGAAATGATACCTGTAGAAGTCAGAGAGTCATCACCCATCCTTCACTTTCCTTCCCCACAACTTAGGCACCTATTCGTTGTTTTTTTTTTTTTTTAATATTAATTAATTTTGCATCTTTCTGTTTTTCTCTGGCCGTCTCGTGTGCTCACAACTTCATGCGCTCCGACTGCAGCTCCCGCAGCTGTGAAGGCTCTTCACTGGAGCGGAACACAGACAACCGTCCGTACTGCAGGGGGCGCAAGGGAGGCTGTTCTGAGTAATGAGGCATTTATTTAGCAGGAAGAGGGGGGTGAAAGAAAAGTGTGCTGACACGAGCCAGACTGCGTATTACAGCCGTGACGCCAAGAGAGACGGAGAGGCCGACTCTCGGACGCTCCATCTTTCAACAAGACCGAGTGAAAATCTCAGGATATGAGAAACCGGAGGGAAGGTCTGAAGATACTGAGAACCCAGATGAGGTCTTTATAACAAACGAAGTCGTCGAGATGGATGTCCAATGAAAACTCATTCTTCCCCAATTTTTGAAATATGTGAGGGTTTCATGATGAATGGACCATTAGAAACACTTCAAAATTACTCAAAACATCTCATTGCAGTCATTTTAGAAACATTTTGGGTTAATGGACCAACCTGATAATGAAATTTCGGTTGCAATGTTACGACAAAATACTGCAGAAGCTTAATTTTCTGTGACTGGCTGTACAGACATTACGACACGGCCATCAAAGCTTAGTGCAGATGATGCATTATTACATATAACTACACACACATTTTCCCATATATTTCCCATTGATTTTGTCATGACCGCCACAACGTCTAATGCAACCTGAAGGTTAACCTAAGCTACTCAAAGACCCACACATGTGGAACTGACTGCCTCTCCTCAGTTTAAATCAGTTTTGGGCTCTTGGTCTCGGCTCTCACCTGTTCTGGTAGCTGTAGTAGGTTCCGTCTCGAGGAATGGTGCAAAGCTGCTTGCCGTAGCAACACAGTGTTTGAGGGGAAAACTCGTACTGCGAAAAGGATCAAAACAAGAATAAACAGGAAAAATTAGAAACATACAGTGAAGAGGGTTTTAACCCAGAGAGTATATTTCCTGCATTACTTCTAATACTTAGTCCTAAACAATGTGTAACGCACAAATGTCAAAACTCCTTCTTTCAGCACAATCGATCCCATACGATAAAAAGAAGTATAATATATTATTTGGATGCAACTGTTAACTCCCCCTGATCAGAAATAAAAATGCATTTTTATTAGGACTGTTAGACGACAAAACTAGCCATTTATACAGTTTCAAAATCCGTAAAATTGAGTTTGAGATCAGACTCTATACGTCATGAATCAAAGCTGTAACGTCTGAAGGCTCCACTGTCGACCCCAACACACAGAAGCTGCAAATAAGAAGGTACTTCAGTATACGACGGTGTTTTAGCATCGGTGAGCTTTTGATGCACCGCCATGTCGTTCAGGTGCTCAGGTTTAAGGGTTCTAGGTTTGGAAGAACATAACGCTGTCTTATCTCTCCCTGCACCTGATTCAGTTCAGATTTAAACGTATTCATCATCAGGGACACTCAGCTGTGTTGGAGAGAGAAACCTGAGCTTTGCATTGCTGGAGGGCCCTCATACGCAGGTTTTCATCCCAGTCCTTTGCGACATCATCTCTTCACAGAATCGGTTTTTGGATTTTCCACAAATACTCCAAGAAATAAGTGAAATTGGATGTTGAAGCCCATATGGATATTTTCCCTCGAAGCCTGTGTTAAGCTATGCTCTTAGAGATCAAAAAGCAAGTCTATTTGAACCTCAGATTATTTAATAAGACATCGAGGCTTGAGACGAGTTAGTGATCATTTAGCCACAGAGTTAGCAGAATGCTAATGAGCCCCGCGACTCACCTTCCTTCCACAGCAGTATCCCAGGCTCTGCATGACCGGGTCGATCTCCTGCTCAAACACTTCGGCCAGTTTGGAGCAGTACTTGTACACTCGGGACGTCTTCCTGTTGTACAGCCAGGCGTTGTTGAACATGAGCCACACATCGTCCACGTACTGCCACGGCTCCTGGTACTGACCCGTGTCCAGCTTCCGCTTTATAGTGGACAGGTCTATTGGGTTCTTCACAATGTCAAAGTAGTCCTGCGGTGCAAAACAAACACAGCCGATAGAACAAATAAGAAAAACAAGCCTGAAAATAAAAATGTGACAAAATACACACAATAAAGACAAATAATCAAATTTGCTTCTTGAGATTTCACCAGGACTCACTAGCGGAGAAGAAAAGACAGGTCACTTGTGAGCAACTGTTACGAAGGAATGCTTAACGGAATCGTTTAAGCAAATCAGTGAATTCACAGTCAACTCAAGGGAACATTTTGTGGTTCGTCATAGAATCTGTAGCACAAAGTATTTTTTAAAAAAAAGGCTTATTTTAACAAACCAAGCCTAAAATGGTCCAAACCGCAAGTGGAGTTCTGTGATTAAGGAGGTCATTTCGTAATAAAGGCTCCAATCAAACAAAATGCATCCAGGTGCTGCAGGGTGAGGTGGGGCAATACTGTGAAATGCATCATGATTGGGATAAACTGATAGTAGGAAGTTTGTAGGAACAGTCTTTTGGCCAGATCGCCCACCATGAAAGGTTCAACCCTGAAATCAATATCTGCAGATTTCTGCACAGATTTATAGACATCTACAGGATTCACTCCAACACACAGATAACGTCACTTTAAATATTAAAGCAACAACATTAAGGAATGATGTACTATTTTCAACACCATGCTATAAAATATGGTGTGCTCTTATTCTGAAACAATCAGAATTTTTAAATGAATCTTTATAAATGTCAGTTCTATCCCTCAGCATGTTGCGGAGCGACTCCGAGGGGTGTGTGTGGAGCAGGTCAGCACTCACAGGGATGCCCAGCAGTATGGGGTCGACAGGCTGGCGGAATGGAAGAGACTCGGGGTCCTGTCTGTACAGAGACTCCAGCGTCGGCATCAGAGCCTGCCGCAGCTCCTCCGGCTTGAAGACTGGAGAGAGGAGGAAACAAAGCAGCTGACACAACGTGCACAGGTCGTTTATTCTTAGAATAAAAGAAAAGTTTACTGTCGTTTCTGTTTAGGCCTGTTCAACAGATCTAAAAGCGAAAATATCTGAACCTTACTATTTAGAGACAGGGAGCACAAAAACAGCCATTAATACGTAAAGGCTAGAGTATGAGCAACATCCTGCAGCCAGTCAAACACTCACTCTTCCGGCGAGACTGGGATGGTGAGGAGGACGTTGTGCCATTTGTCCCCCCTTCTTCCTCTTCTTTGGGTTCTGCCTTAATGTCAGTCTTCTTATCTTCCGTTTCCATCGGCTCCTGCTTAGCCTCGGACCCCTCTGGCTCTTCCTTCTTGACTAGCTGGGAGCTGGTGTCGTCTTCCGCCTGCAGGAGGGGAAAGTGGTGGCCGTCAGTCGATGGTCCAAAACAAGACTAATCTGGTCAAAGACTGATGGTGGAATTTACTGGAACAGTGTGGATGATGGTAGCAATGCGACAAATTACCCAAACCTAGCAGGAGCCCCCCACTTTCATACTGATCAGCAGTGGCGGTTTCAGTCCATCAGTACAGCTGACTGTGACAGTGGGGCGTCGTGGGCCATGCAGTGATTACCAAGGCAATCGGACACCAGAACGGAACGAGCCTCCGCTGCTTAGCTCCGGCCCAAACATAAACAACCATCACGAGGACGAGGGGACGTGGCACACGAGGCCCGGGCGTCACAGTCAGCTGTACTCGGAGACGGGAGGTTTGCATGTAGCCAATCCGCATCTCAAGTGTTCGTGTTTTCCGCTTTTTGTTCTTTTTAAAGCCCTTTATTTTTTATTACTGTAAATTAAATTCATGTAATCCTGTATTTAGATGCTTATACTAAAGAAAAAATGACAAAGAAAATGCGCATGCTTGAATTACAGTCCAGTCTATACAGGGGTAACATCAGTATTTACATCGTAGCGCTGCGGGAGTTCAGTGTAAACTGTACAGTACGGATACAGGTTTACCTTCACATTTTCTTTAAGGCTAATGAGTTTAAAATGGTTAAAGAGTTTTGGGAGCATATTTAGGGACATATTTAGGGTTTACACTAATATGCCACCATAATACGCCAGGCATTTTTCTTTAACTGCATCCCAACAATGTGGTTTTTCACTACACGCAGGTGTTCTTGGAACGTAACGTGAAATTCAGGGATCAAGGGTTTTCATAAAACACTGACAGCCAAACTCAGAATCTATAGACTGGCTTGGAAATGAGATTCAGAGACAAAAGTCTAAACAGTTAGGCCCTAAACCGAAGCCCACATTCTGTATACAGTCGAATGCGATCATCATCAATCCAGTCGAATCTCATTTATCAACATGAGTTTATATCCGTAGACAGTTTTCACTCTAAAAATAGGAATGTTTCCTGCTTGTAACCGTCACTGCAGCACGAATATTGCTCAAGGCTCCACTACTCAGCACTTAACAATTAATCATTGTGTTTTTGTGCACTGAGCATCCCAAACAGCCTCAGGTACTCGGGGTCGCTTTGACCAGTCATGGCATTCGTGGGAGCTTGTTAAAATAAATGATAAAGCTAATCATAAAGCTAATCAAGATGGAACAATATCACCGGTGAACTTCTCATGATGTAAAACAAAACCATATAGCTTTGGAAGGGAACACTGTTCCTACACCAGCTTTAGATTTAAATGTGCTCAGATATTAGCATCTCTAGACTGAGATTCATGAATCTCAGCGGTAGTGAGATTTTCAGTGAGGACATCCTGATATTGCTCATCGTTTCACTTTTTGATCCTTAAAGTCACTTCGGACTTCTCTGAGGCTAAAATCATGACACTGAGAGAATCAACGTGTACCGGCAGGAACCCACCTCCATCTTGGGGTCGGTTTCCACAGCACTGGAGTCAAAGTCCTGCTCTTCCTGTTTGGGCTCTGGTTTAGGCTCGGTCACGGCTGTCAGCTCAGGGACAGCATGCTGGGTGTGGAGGTCCGCACTCGCCGTGGATGCGGGAGTGGGTACGCGGTTATCCCCACTCTGAATGAAAGGAGGGAGTAGAGAGACATATATTAAGCGTGAAGGGGCAATGCTGCATTAAAAGTATTAAAAGAACTGTTTGTTTTTATTAAAAGATCTGAGTGCATGGATGGTTAACTAGCTTCAGTGCTCCTTCATGGTCTGCGTGAGGTTGTCTGGGTGGGACAGGCAGATTATACACAAAGATTAAAGGGCTGTGGTCTCACCGGCGTCCCGGGAAGCTGCTGTGCCGGGGCAGGGAGCTCCGTTTGTTGCTGGGTGTGAGGCGGCGTCCCCTGTGCAGGGGTGGGAGTGGGCGTGCTAGCCTGGTTGGATTGCATTGCCGGCAGGTTAGCGGCTGAGGGTGTGCCCACGGCAGGGGGTGGAGTGGCACCAAGAGAAGGCTGCGGGGGTGCGGGACAGTTCATCTGGGGGCCTAACTGGCCAAGTGCATTCATAGGGTGGTTCTGCGGCTGCTTGGTAATGAAGACACACAAAAATACACGTTTTTACACAAAATAAACTGGCAAATGGAAATCAGGGTGTAAGTTCATGCAGTAAACAGCAGCATGTGGGCTGAGAATTGTGTGTTTTCTCTGCCTTACCTGTGTAACAGCTGCCTGTGTGTTGGGCTGGCCCATGTTGACGTTCATGGCGTTGTTGTTGGCAGGAAACTGCTGCATGAACTGCGACTGATTTGGTGCTTGAGCCACCATGTTTCCACCGTGAGCTCCCATCATGCCTTGCGCCATCCGCGTGGGTGACATACCCATCTGAAAAACACAATAATTTAGTCATCGCTCAGTCAAAACAGGGATCAATCCATCCAATAGGTCATCCTCAGTCACAACATTAAAACCACTGACTGAAGAGTTCAGCATTTCCAAAACAGCAGGTTTTGCAGGGGCTTCCTGGTATTCAGTGGTCTGTACCTACCTTTCCAAAAAGGAAAAAAAACGATGTACCAGTGATGAGGTCATGGGCACCCAAGGTTCATTAAGGCCAGTCCACCTGATCTGATCCTACAGAAGAGCACCAACAGCACAAATTGCTGAAAAAGGCACAAAATGCCGAACACACAGTGAATCGCAGCTGGCTGCTTTTGGGGCAGCATAGCTGTAGACAGCTGCAGAGGGCTCATGTTAACCGCAGTCCACCACCAAAAGCAATGGATATGTGAACATCAGGACTGCCAGACGAATGTGCATTGATTAATCTGAGGAAGACCTGGCACCAGGACGCACTATGGGAAGGAGGTGAGGCGAAGGAGGCGGTGTGATGCTCTGGACACTCTGCTGGAAAACCCTGGGTCCTGCATTCATGTGGATGTTACATTGACGCAGATCACCTGCACCAACACTGTTGCAGACCAAGTACACCTCTTTATGGCAACAGTTCTCATTAGCGGCAGTGTCCTCTTTCAGCAGGATGATGCCCCCCCACACTGCAAACACTGTTCAGGAACAGTTTGAGGAACATCACAAAGAGTGTTGACCTAGCCTTCAAATTCCACAGATCCCAATCTGATCGAGCATCAGTGGGATGTGCCTGACAAACAAGTCCCAACCATGGAGGCCCTATACCTCGCAACTCACAGGACTTCAAGCTGAAACTTTATTGAAACTTCAAAGTCATGCAGCAGAACAGTCAAGTACATGTGTAACATGTGTAAAGAAATGACATGAAAAATATATGGTGATTGGATGAGCAAGTGTGACTGATACTGACCGGAGGAACCGAACTCATGTTTATCTGCTGCGCGTGACTCATTGGGGAGGCAGCTCGTGCTGCCATAGGAGCCTGGGAAATCTGCACATTCTGCATGGGCATCGAATTAAACTGGTTCATCCCTGTAAGACAATATAACAAACACATAGATAGTCACAAGAGCAAACACATTACACTAGTGTTACCCACCCCTGGTCATGGAGGCCCCCTGGCCTGCAGCTGTAGTGTTCGCCCTGCTCCCAACACACCCAGTCAAACTAATCAGCTCATTAACAAAACCCTTACTGAGCTGTAGTGGGAGTGAGAACGCAAGGAAAGCACTAAGTGTAAGTGTGCAGGGCAGTGGGTGTCCAGGATTAGAGATGGGAAACATTGAACTGCACCACAAACCGAGAAGTCAAGAGCCGTGATCAGAGGTTGATCCAAAGTACCTTGGGTAACCTGCATGCGGTTCATCATCTGATTTGGCACGTTGGGCATAGGCACAGGTCCATCTGGAGAGGGAGAGAATGTGTGTTAATGAGGCTGTGTGGATGTGTGTGAGAGAAGAAAAAAATATTTATACAGTAAAGCCTGGCTTATCATGGGGGTTATGTTCTGAAAGCAGCTTAATATATTTCTCTTAAAGAAAACGAACAGTTAAACAAAGAAAGCTCGTCTTGGGATGGTGAAATACTGCTGTGCTCAAGAGGCTGGAGGTTTAAAAGTAGCCAATCGGAGAGTGTTATTCATTTCTCCTTGCTGCTGATTGGCTGCTGACCTGTGACGCGTCTCTGGCAGCCGCAGTCCAGCATTCCCGCGTGGAAGTTTACCTTTACATTGTTTCTTTATGTGTTCAGAGAGCATATCTGGGGGAATATTTACATTTACAGCATTCATCAGATGCTTTTAGCCAAAGTGACTTCCATTCCTGAACTACAGGGGGCAGTCTCCCTGGAGCAACTTGGGCGATACCACGGAAACGGGCTATTTAATCTGGTGTGGGTGTGTTTTAAATCTCAGATGCTGGGGAGTGTGTATATCTCACTCTGTGGCCGGGGTCCCAGTGTACTGGGCTGGTTCAGAGCGGGCTGCTGCGTCCCGGCTGCAGTCAGGGGCGCCTGGTTGATGATCTGCTTCTGTAGTCGAGAGCGTCTCTTCTCCTCCAGTTCCTTCTGGATCTTGTAGATCTTCTCTGCAAGGAAGTGGTAGTACTCATCCTGAAACAACAAAAAAAAGAGGAATAAGGCATAATAAGGAATAAGAAATTTCGGGTTTATTTGAAGAGTGTGTATGTCCGTCTCCTCACCCTGCTGTTAGCAGACTCATACATGTCTCCCTCAACTTTCCGTGCATACGCCACCAGGTTCTCCATCCTCCGATCTTTCAAAGCTGCAGGGTCTGGAGTAGGGAAGATGGCCTGCACTCTGTACAACACACACACACACACAGCTTGTAAGCTGAATTCATGACAGAATACTAAGCGAGGAGGCACAGAAAGAGCCGTGGGTGACATCAGAAGACTTGAACAGTAGAGGTGTGTACTAACAGTTTGTGGACGAGGTGGTTGCGGAGGTCCTGAGTGACGTGTTCGTGCCAAGCCTTTCTCACACCGCCGGCAGACAGAGGGGCCGCCGTGGGCACACTCCCTAGACCTGCTACCGCCGAACCGTCTGACATCAGCTGACTGCAAGCGAGTGAGAGAGAGAGAGAGAGAGAGAGAAAGAGAGAGAGACACTGAAATAAGCAGATTCTGATTGCTGACCCTTTCAATGAAGAGAAGAGGCAAAACTAGAACCAGGTCTAAATTACCACCTCGCCAAATAAAACTAAATATTACAGACTTACAATATCTTTACCCTTTAGAAAATGCACACGAGAAGGCATTAGGTCACAGAAAGGAAATCTCTCACTGTTCATGCTTTAGGGGGAAAATACTAAGCATATGGGCTGCAATTTAATCAATAATCCAGAATTTGCATTTTCTTTAGTGACACCCAATGCTTTCAGCTAAGCCTACTTTTTATGCTTTTATGTACAAACTACTCCACAGGAAGATACAGATAATATAACATACTCACATTACACAATATCTAACACAATATGAGCGCACTAGATTTGTTACAGAATTTGATCAGATTACAGCACTGTTTACTGATCACAGCCTCATATCAATATGCATGATTCAATGCATATATACTTTTTATATTATATATTGTGTACATTAACGTTCACGTGTACAGTGCAAATTATCTACACTGTGTATGGTATTACATGCTAATGATTTCTATTCCTCTCTTAACTCCAGTTTATTTGTCAAAACTCATTTTCTAATAGAATAAGCAGATTTCAGACTTCAGCACTGCAAAAGAGTCGTCAATGGAATGAAGTGTTACATCCTCGTGTTCAGATCAGTCTCTTACTTATTGGCATTGAGGGTGGATGGAATGCCCGTATCTGGATGTAGCTTGGCCTGCTCCGACGTGGGCACCCCCATTGCCCCCCCACTCAGGTTCATCTGGTTAGGGCCTGCAGAAACACAGTTTTGCATTCAATTGGATGACAAAGCACTGCCAAAGCGAGGCCAAAACTAATGACGGGTGATTTTTTCAACACGTTTGTGTCCGGTCACATTTCCATATTCAGTGCATTTAAAAACCATAATCCTGAATCGTATCAAATTAATTGAATCAACTGAGACTTTATGATTCACTCAATCATAAGAAAAGTGCTCCGACATCAAAGATTGGATGTGAAAGCACTGCTGTGCCTGGTGAGAGGTGTGTGTGTGTGTAGGGTGTACCGAGTGCATTGAGAGGTCTCATCTGCTGCTGGTGCGGGGTCTGTGCAGGCTGCGCTGAAGGCTGTCCGGCTCCAGGTGTCTGCGCCGGTGTCTGTGTTTGCGTGGGGGTCTGGTTGCTGTAGGGGAGGCCGAGGGCCGCGTACGCTCGCTGCATAGAGCTGGGATCTATAGGTGTGGAAGTGTTGAGGGCGGGCGCCGTCGGCTGACCGGAACCCACCGGACCCATAGAGTTCGGCAGGCCTGCATTAGGAGAACTCAGCATCGCTGAGAGGAAAGAGAGAGATGAAGGTTAGCAAAAAGAGGAGGGCTCCCGTCACCAAGACCAGGACCACGACTAAAATGGCCAAACTATATTTTATATTGTTCTCTCGCATCTCCTTGTCCGGAATGAATAGTTTTCTTATTCTGAACGGCTTGGACACAGAGGCCATTACATTTCCTGCAGTGTGTGTGGAGTAGAGTGGGGTGACGATATGGATTCTACCACAGGAATAACCCTTAACCCCAAGTCAGGGCTTGTGGTTTGATAATGCTCATCAATATTTAGGATGAATTTTGGAATAAGAGTTGGAACTGGTGGGATGGACATGACATGAATGTGTTTTTAGTGCCAGCCAACAATCCAGCACAAATACAATACCCCCCCCCCAATTAGCGAATGAGCCGTCTTGGTTTGCACATCATAATCATCTAACCACGATATTGCAATATCATGATATTTCGATGCATTGTTCCATCTCTAGCTTCAAATTGTGGAGATAGTACAATGTTGCATTGCTTTATTTGACCTATTAGTTAATAGTAGAAAGATTAACCGAGTCTAAAGAACCATCACTAGAAGCCCAAGCTACTGAACCAATTAGGATTCAGACAGATGACTTTCAGGCTTAGGACCCCGCTGCTAGCCCACATCTCAACCTCAGAATCTCCCTCCAAGAGAGTTCAGACCCACTTCTGTCACATCCACTATAACACAACGCTCGGCCAATCCGAGTTCTGAGGGGAAGACGGGACCGCAGTTTACACGAGAAGAGCGGGTTGAGATCGCGGATGTTTTCTCCCGCTACTCAAAGACGCCACTGCCATTAGGAGAATGTCTGGGCTTTTCTGTAGGAAAATACCACAAACCCCAGTCTCAGACTCCTTCGCTCTGGCGGCGGTGAGAAGTGATTATCATGGGAGCGACCCAGAGAAACCAGCCAGAAACTAAATGCAAGAGAAGAATGAAGAAAGCAAGAAAAACAGTGGCTGGTTAGTAACAGAAGAAGAAAGTAAATGGTGAGAGGGAAGCCACTCACTGCTGCTACATTCTATCATGTTCGCCTACCAACAAAAACTCAACACAACAACAAGACAGACAGGAATAACAGAAACTGCACCAAAACCAGCACAATGTTCAGAGATCCAGGAGCAACACCCCAGAGAAAAGCATGACAGACCAATTCAGATTAAACTGGTGCTTCAGAAAAACATGGGTAAGACACAGATTAAGACAGCACTTGTACACAGGGCTCAATACCCAGCCGATGTAGGATCTGAGCTCACGCCAACAGGGTTATGGCACCATTCAATGCTTATTAAGACATTCACAAGTGTGAAAAGTTCAAAGTGTATTTCACAGAAAAACACAAATTATTAAATCCTTTGGAAAACAATCCAACTTGCCTTTTTAAACCATTAACCAATCAGAACAGTTCTAGAATGTTCATTAGGTGGACCATAAAAGTCCTCAAAACAGCCTGGCCCAAACCAAAAAAGCTGAAAAACGAATATACATCTCATCTGATCACATCACTCTTAATCAGAGAAACAAATGAGAGAAACCAATGAACAGAGGAGTCAACAGACCGAAGTTCATTTCCCATATTTCATTTTAACGCGCCATGAAACCCAACCAACGGAAACCCGCCCAACACGGCAGCGCCCTTGCAGGCTGCGGCTGAGAGAGCTCCAGAGACCGTGATGTTAATTGATGGTCTTTGTTCGTCTTTGTCCATTAACTGTTGTGGATTTTCGCATTGTATAAAAATATACGTCTCACCTTTACCTCATTTTATACTTCTTATGTGCACGGTTTTGATTCACAATGTCTTATGTCTGTTACACTGGGGAACCTGAGCCTCGCCAGTTCGCCTCTGTATACTTGAATATGGCTGAGGTGACAAAGTTCACGTTGACTGAGAATCTTAGTCTTCCAAATCACTTTCATTTTTATCATAAAGCTACTGTTTCAAGTTTTTAGATTTAGATGAACCCCTTTGGCCACACTGGCTAGATTTCTATCACCACTTCAGAACAGAACTTGCTGAATGTGTGTATCAGTATCGACAGATGAAGATGTGTATTCTAGACCTGAGGAGAGAAACAGAGCAGAGTGGGGTGTTCCCCGGTGGAGGGGCTGAGACTCACGCTGCTGGTTGCGCTTGTCACTGGCGTTCTTCAGCGGAAGGCAGACGGGGCAGTCGTGCCGCGTGCAGTTCTTCCAGTGAGAGATGATCTGCCGCGAAGACGCACAGTGAGCCACTGCAGAGAGAGGGGGAGAGAGAGGGAGAGGGAGAGAGAAAGAGAGAGAGAGGCAGAGAGAGAGAGAGGGAGAGAGAGGCAGAGAGAGAGAGAGTGGCAGAGAGAGAGAGAGAGAAAGCGAGAGAGAGAGCGAGAGAGAGAGAGAGAGAGAGAGAGAGAGAGAGAGAGAGAGAGAGACAAAGAGAGAGAGAGAGAGAAAGAGAGAGAGAAACAGAGAGAGAGAGAAAAAGAGAGAGA
>JBBPDB010132492.1:0-16210 GCA_037974465.1 Brachypetersius altus
TATATATACACACACACACACACACACACACACACAATGCACTGGCTGCTGTCTAAAACATGCCTGCATCTGTGTATTTGATATCAATAGTTGCTTAGTGTCTTTTACCACCATAACATTTACTATCATAGTGTGCACAACTGAGGTGGCATTAAAAATCTGCCCTTACATTCCATTTTACATGCCACTAAAAATACAGTAAAAATGCCCAGACGACAGACTACAGGTGAACAATATAACTCCACAAAAAAAACAAGTCTCTGTCTTTGAATCAGCCCACTCACCAAAAAGTTGGGCTGTTTGCTATGTGTGTGTGTATGTGTATGTTCATGTGTATATGTGTGCCACACCCTAGAGAGAGGTGCGGCAGGTATGAGAGAGAGAAAGACAGAGAGGAAGTGTGGGATCAGGAACAGGGCTTACACACCTGAAACGATCCTGGCAGCCTTCCAGACACAGTCAACCAAACTACTACACGCTGACATAAGTCAGTTAAGCAAGGTGTGTGTGTGTGTGTGTGTGCGTGTGTGTGTGTGTGTGTGTGAGTGTGAGAGAGAGAGAGACAGACTCATTCCGGGTGTTGACGTTGGATCAGTTGAAGAACCAGCATTGAGCAATATGTGCGATTCATGATCAGTGCAGTGATGAGATTGGAGAGGCCTGATCTTCATGACCCTGGTTATTTTTATTATACCCTTTTCAGTGCCAGCACAAAGACTACATAAGAAATCATCCACTGATCCATGTAGGCTACTAATTTTATTTATTCATATTTGTGTTCTGCAAGCTTGTATTTCAATTATATGGCTAAAAACTGACTTTTTAAAAAATCAGCCCTGTGGTCACATGCTATTATTACTAAAACTGGTCATTTTGAGTGGGAATAAAACAGGAATCTTTCTTTACAACAACAAAAAAAAAATCAAACCAGGACTGTTAGCAAGAACACACAAAGTCAGACACGACCACCTACAGAGTGTTTGAGTGGAACATGTCAGATCATTTCCCCACCAGAGAGGAGCCCAGATCCAGAGACCCGTTCTACAGGTTTGGAACACGTGGAGACCTCCGTTCTGGCTCACTGCCGTTTTAGCTCAGAAATCACCTTCTTATAATAAAAAAATAAGTTCTCTGAGACTTATTCATGACGAACCACAGGTCAACAAGAAAACCCAGCCGCTGGTGGACCAGAACCAAGTTGACAGAAGTGATAAAAGTCCATATGCGCTCTGTGTTAAACTCAAAAACGCACTAAAACGCACAAAACAACAAATGTGGAGCCAGTGTTGCTTAAAAGTGGTCGTGAGCCCAGCTTACCTTCTCCTGCTTGCTCTCCGGTTCGGCCGGAGGAGACGAGGGGGACTTGCTGCTGCTGCAGCCGGCCGCGGGTGCCTGTACCCCGGTCACAACGACAGAGGCAGCCGCTGCCTGGGGCACCGCGACGCTCCTCTCAACCGTCTCCACCTTAATGAGCCGGTGCTTGGGTGACACGTACTTGACGTCCGGAGAAGAGCCCACGGAGCTCGGTCCTCCTCCTCCACCTCCTCCAGAGAAGGGGACGCTTCCTCCGGCCGTGTAGGGGTCCTCGAAGTCCAGTTCCTTCTGGAGCTTGTACGCGGCGAGGATGTCCGGCTGCGCGGAGCTCTGGAAGCCGGGCTGGTGGTGATGGTGGTGGTGGTGGAAGCCGGGCGCCCCTGACACCGCGCCCGCGTGGCAGTGACGGTAGTCTGGCTTCGGAGGCGCCGGTGGCGAGGCTTTGGTGCTTTTGAATCCCAGGTGCTCCTTGAACCATCTGGCCATGCTGCCAGAAGCGCATCGCTCAAAAGTCTCAATTGTGTTATTTTTTGTCTTTCCTTTTTTTTAAAAAAGTCCTTGCTGAGTGTGTGTGTTCAGGGAGTCCTCTGTTTTAACACCCCTCAGCGCTCCAGGCTTCAGAGTTGCTTCCACACTTTCTGTTTGGTCCAAACTCCAGCGTGCGTACTCTCCAGGACTCTGAGCACGGAGCTCTGCCCACACTCCTTTCTTTTCGCACCTGTATTCAGGCAAGCCACGCCCCCAGCGATCTGATTGGTTCAGAGTTTATAATTATGGGCCTGCAGCCAAGAGCATTGATTTAAGCAAAGCTTTTAAGACCCTCACAAAATAAACTTTGGACCTAAAATCCAAACAGATCCAGAAAAAAAATAAACACAGTGTTTTTGTTACTGAGCTGGACCAGCTGGTGGTCTACTGTTTGGGGAGTTCAGAAGGCGGTGGGTTTGAATCTCAGGACTGCCAAAGGCACCACTGAGAATCAGAATCAGAAAACTTTATTTATCCAGGAGGAAATTGCTTAAGGTACTCCTAAGAAGGCACTGTCCTCCCACACACTGCTCCCCAGGCGCCCCCAGTTGGTGGCAGCCCACTGTTTCACTTGGTGAATGAGTTAAACGTAGAGACGACTTTAAGGGAACACTTTTCCTGAAAATAATCATATAAGTAATGTATCGATTATTTATCACCATATGGGTAAAAGTATACTGATATTAGATCGATCAGAGGTTCATATTTACAAGCAGCCTTTCAGTCTTACCGGAGGAGGCGTGTCGCTCCGGAATATGGGTGGGGAAAAAATACGCCGTGTCCTGTGCACCCTTTATCTGTCTTTCTCTACATTGCCACCTATTGGATTGAGAAGGTTACAAAAAAATCATTCAATGAGGAGTGTGGAAGGACTGGGAAAAACGCGTTTATAAGTTATGTTCTTTTAGTTTCCCCATGAAACCAAATATTGTTTTTTTTATAATCCTGTGGATGTACAGATACACGGTCTTAGGAGCATCTGGTGGTCTGGTGGTTAGAGAGTTGCCCCTGCAATCAGAAGGCTGTGGGTTTGAATCTCAGGACTGCTAGTGGCACCACTGATGTACCTTGAGCAAGGTACCCTCCCCCACACACTGCTCCCCGGTTGCCACTCTTTGTTGGCACTTGGTGAGTGGGTTACATACAGAGAAAGAATTTCACACTGTTCACGCTTTCCAGTGATTTTCTTCTCTGTGAAAAAACACTTTCACAAAGAAGAAAATCATAGGAAAATAAAGCAATTAGAAGATACTTTTTAACTGTAGCACAAAACATTACGAAAGGATAAAGAGAGAAAATAGGGGTCAAACAGCCATTGGATTCAGCAGACTGCTAAAACTGCCACAATTTAATAAAACAACTTTGAGAGACAGGACTGACTTGTTTTTTAATTCTTTAAAAATATATCTACAGGTGTTTCTCTCTTTCCTTCCACCATGAGAAGATTACTCAACACAGTAGATCTGAAGGGTGCGCATTTGTGGAATTATTACTAAGAAAAGGAAATAAATAAAAAGCATCTGTACCAGAAGAACATCTGTACCAGAAGACTCAAACTGTACACCTTTTTACGGACAACTTCCAACTTTAGTGGTGTGGAAAACATCCTTGCAGCTTTCAGCACAAAAACTATGATAGTGTCCTATACATAAAGGCAATTAAGGTAAAGTGTGGATACACTAAACACTGAAACACTGTTATTTTATTTCTTGAGGCTTTTGGTTTCTGATTTTTTCCTCATGATGAAAAAATGAGTAACGTACTTAATGACTGTTTGCAATTAAATGCAATTAAAAGGTATAATTTGTAAGAGTATCTTGACCCACAACAGATTAAAACAGGTTAAAACCCTGTCAGGAGCACAAGCCATATCATATCCATATTCATTGTATGTACAAAAGTTTTGGCCCCCTTATTTTTAGAGAATGAAAACCTTCATACTTCAGCAGACCAAGACATTTTTTGTGGACCCGGTTAGAGGAAGAACCTCTATTCCAGCATGACTGAGCCCCAGTGCACAAAGCAAGTTCTATAAAGACATGGTGGAAGAACTTGACTGTCCCACATTGAGCCCTGACCTCAACCCCATCCAACACCTTTGGGATGATCTGGAACAGAGATTGTGAGACAGACCTTCTTGTCCAACATCGGACTCTGACCTCATAAATGCTACAGAATAAATGGACACAAATTCTCACAGAAACTCCAAAATCTAATGTAAAGTCTTCCAGGAAGAGTGGAAGCAGTTATAGCTGCAAAGTAAGGGCCAACTCCATATTAAAGTCTATGCATTTGAACACAATGTCATTAAAGTTGGTGTAACGGTCATGCGTCCCAGTACTTTTGTCCATTGTGCACTGTAATTTGTATGCAATAGTGTAATAATGATTGTGTTTTGTCATAAACCATTACCAAACACCAAATACCAAACGCAAGCTGCTTGCAAGATTGTGCTACAAACACTTTCAGTTAAATGTTTCATAGAGCAAAACCTCTCTGAATCCACAAGAGAGAAGAGCAACGAGTGTGTCAGAAGTTGAGTGCATTGTCATCTGTATTGGTATGGAAGGTCGTCTTTAAATGTGTCGGGACAAGCATTTCATTTTCGCAAACAGCGCTTGATTGAAGATGTCCCTGCGCTTAGGTTACAAATCCCTGCAGCGGAGCCCCAGCGCACCTGGCTTCATTACAATGTGACCTGACAGTTTGTCTGAAAGTTTTTATAAAAGCACGCTGATGCCGAAGTTAAAAAAAGAAAAACATCTCCCAGGATACAGGTGTATCATCTCAAGAGCCGTCACAACTTCCAGCATTCATTACGCACACTTTTCACACTACACAAGTCAATTCTGCATACATAGAAACACAGTATCAAAACACAGTACAATACTCATACATACATGCTCAAACACAGCCACACACACACACACACACACACACATATGCACACATACACCACACCAACACATGGACTGGGTCTCTGCTTTTTATGAAGCAATAATTCTTTTTAATTACTCTGTCCTCCAGGTAAAGAGCACAGAGCACAGAAAGTGTGTTAACCCTGCAGAGCTTTTCATAACATTGCTCTCCTGCCTCACATCATAAATGTGTTTAAATAGAACCTTTAAAAACACCTTTACATACTGTCATTAAAACAAACACAATACTGAGGAATGCCTAATTAAAAAGTAGTGTATGTAATGAAATGCAGAAAGTGAGAGAAAAAAATGGATTGAGCTAAATAAGTGAAAAATGAAAGACAATAAAAGTATAATTATAGGAAGGCACAGAGTGTTTAAATGCCACATGGATCAGATTTTCAAGAATGAGCTTTTTTAAGGTAATGTAAAAAGTAACCACACCTTACAACATACACACACACTTTATCTGCTTTTCTAGGATACCCAGCAGTAGGACTAGTAGCACCATATCTTACAATCATTTTGCTAAATGTATGATTTTTTTTTTTATCCAGTATGAAACCATAGAAGGTGTGGTTTTTATACTGTGTCAGTAATAATTGTGGAGTGATTTTAATCCAGTATGAATGTGCAGTATGTGCAGCTTTACACTTTAATTACTGTGGAGTCATTTTTATCCGATATGAATATGCTGAGTGTATAGTTTGTAGAGTCTGATTATGATTGTTGCGGGTGGTTTTTAATCCAGTATGAATCTGGTGAATGGTCTTCTGTAATTGGCTGATGCAATAACAAACCCTGCTCAAACACATGGCCATGCTATTACTGTTATTGGGTGTGTCTCAACTCACGGGAATTTGGAATATTACACATTATCCCACACCAATCAACCAGTCAGATCTCAGACAAATGACATTACACAGCCTCCTCTGGTAAACCAATTCCAGCGAATAGTGCGTTACTGTCACACAGGTATCATTATCCGGATATGAATCAAATCCATCACTAGTTTACTGCACACTGCTCACTATTGGGGTCACAACTAACATCCTAACATGTACTGTTCTGTGATCAGGTACACATGCATTTCAAGCATTCATGGCTGACTCTTGTTATGCAAAAGGACATCCATTCAAAAATGATTTTCTCTTGTTTGTTCTTTTTATTAAGAAATGTGAGTGACTGAGTTTTGTACAGTGGAGGCCCAAATTCTGAGAATGCATTTAAAAGCAATTAAATTAGACAAAAAAGCTTTAGTTTCAGATCCTCAAATCTAAAGAAAACAAAAAGGTCAGCTTCCTGATTCTGATCCTTTAGACAAAAGCTGGGATGTCGAACTCCAGTCATGGAGGGCCGTGGTCCAGAACGTTTGGTGATTTTTTTGCTCATAACCACCTGGTTCACCTCACCTCATATATATAGGTCTTTGTGGCTGGACTCTTATACTCCTGATTCTGGTTCTGCTTCAAAGGCGAGCGCCTGTGGAAACTTCCGTACAAGTGGATTATGTGACCTGCTGTTGATTTAGTTAGAAAAAGCTTGAGGAGGCCTCTATCCTCCGAAAGAGATGAGTCTGCCGGTGACCTGCTGTTCTGGATGTGAAAAAAAGCTGGAGAATGAGTAAAAACCCAGCTGATGCAAAGGAGAGTTCCACTCCTATTATAGCAGCAAAATCTGACATCTCACCCTAATGAACGCTCAGTGAAGAATTAATTGGCTTTAAAAGATTCACACCACATAATTGCGGTTCATCTACTGAAACGTTCTCTGGTGTTTTTCTGTAATATATCAGTCGGAACTTCTCAAATCACTCATTAGTGCACAGTAAGATCACTAGGCTCAATGAAACCCATACAGAGTTAAATACTGTATGTTTAACACGTAAGGACTAAAATGACATTAGTGCCGTTCTCCCTGGATTCTTTCAGATTATCTCAGTATTTTGGTAGATGTTATATGTGATGGCCATTTGTCTGGCGCACATACCAAATATGTGCACTTTGTTGATTTACAGTTTTTGAGTGTAGCTCATCTGTTGCTGCACAATTCATCTCACCCACTCCAGCCATTAATGGAAAGGGATCCTCATAGGACCACCATTGACAAGATATTATATGAGTATTGGACCATTCTCTTTCACTTACAGGCCACTTTATTAAATACATCAACCTTGGTCAACCTGAAAGGTGCACAGTTTATTGTCTTCTATGCACAGTTTGTGTGAGTCAATCTCCAGCCAAGTGGTCACCATAAGGATCAGTTCAGGATACATTTCACTGCGTGTTATACTTGTATGACTATGAATGTGACAAATAAACAATCTTGAATTGAATCTTAAATCTCCAACCCTGTTCCTGAAAAATGATCATACACTCAGCTTTAGGCCAAATCTAACACACTTGCACCAGTTAAGTGGTCTAATGAGATGAATAGTTAGAAGTGGGCAGTTTCTGACTGATACATTCATACCAGTGCCACATACTCCAATGTGTCACCAATATGTGAGTGGGCTGAAACTGGTCCACCACCAAAATAATATCAACTGAGCATTGGTCCTATGGTGGTGTTTTCATTCATGAGCAAGTTGAGGGATAAAGATGAGTTTGCAGTTGTCAGCTTACGAAGTGAATCTAAATGGCAGGTGTTTCTGATGAAAAAATGAACAATAAATATCAAGTCAAGTAGGTTTATTGTCATTTCAGCCATAAACACAGCACACAGTGGAACAAAACCATTTCCTCCAGGATCCCAGAGCAACACCAGAACAGACCACCTAAGCCCAAACAGGACAAAATACAAAGAGAACGTGTTCATGTGCTGTTTTCACGATTTTGGTCACCTTTTGCCCATTTTAGAGCAAGCAGTGTGTCACACAGTGTCAGAAACCGCAAAAGCAGGTCTATTTGAGATTATTTATAACACAATGCTCACCTGGTGTTCCATTACGCTAACCTCGTAGCTCCTCGTGCAAAACTAATGGAACAAACTTCTTGTGCAAAAACTAATGGACACCAAATAGTCCTTGGCAGCTTGATTACTTTTGTATTGATTGGAAAGTTTGTTCTAAAGGTTATTGAGGATGACTGAGGTCAAGAACTGCCCATTTAAAACGTAACTTTAAATTACAGCGAGAATAAAGAACCACACCAGCCGGTATAAAGAGACGAAATGCATTTGATATTTCACAGAGACTTTAATGTAAATACATCTTTCTTTTCCACATCCTTTTTTCTTTTCACCTGTCCACCAAGTTATCACAGGGTGTGTGTGGCCAAAGCCAGGTGAGAAACTTCTGTTAAACCGCAGATGGAGTCTGGCTCCCGCACCTATTCATTACAGCCATCCAGTCTCAGAGATGAGCAGAGGGCACTGTGGGTATTACCTGACCTTTAAAAGTATCTATAAATAGACATATTCATCTGATTTTGGGTTTACCTCCTCCGCTGGCCCAGCTGTGCTTTGAGAGCGAAAACAATATTGTTTGTAAGATTGTTCTGTATACAGTGCGATCCATTTAATGATCTACTGTATATATAAATAATGGGCTCCTGGTATTGATTTGCTTTATGCTGCCTGCATGCGCTTCACTACAGATGCACAGGAAGAAGAGGTATATGTGTGTAGTTTCATATTATTTGACTGAATTCTATGCAGGTCCAGTGTCTCACAGAACGGGAACTATATCATATAATCTTGCTTTGATTTGTTTTTTCAGTTGTTTTAATATTATTCAGTCAGAGCGGTCAGTGATTGGTTTGATTTTCAGTCATTTCCAGAACTAAAACATTAACTGTACCCTGCACCACGCACATAATTCTCCCTCTTCTCTTACTAAAACATTGCATATACACTGATCTTTTCTGCCTTAAACACACAACTCAAACTTGAAATGCTTGTGTAAATACCCTTCTATTTATTTTTGTGCACATTCTCTATCCTGCTGCTGCTATTGTTAGCACAATAATATTTATTGCTGTCTACCTCCATTCTGTATGTAACTCTCCACTGCTAGAATACTGTATCTGTCATAATACTGTGTTCATACTTGTACTGTAGCTATCAACTGCAAGGGTGCCGGAGGCAATTGTTATGTGTGGGGGGGGTATGTATAATGGTTCCAGGGCCCATGGTTGACTGCACTAAATGTGGTCCGGTTGTTTTGTTGCTCTCATGCTTTTCTTGCCCTCTCTTTCATCCTTTCTGCATTCGTAGTCCTTTGGTGTTCTGTTTCTGGAGGCATGTTGTCTCGTTTCACTGTACTGTGTGTATATAGTTGAAATGACAATAAACCTACTTGACTTTACTTGGCTTGAGTCAGATGCCAGCAAATCCTATTTAAAACCCCTCAGCAGTTATTTCCCTTCAGAGACGGGGTTATATCCACTGTGTGGAATGCAGTTATTTCCTTCTCTGCTATTTATGCCCAGTGATGCCCCAATCCTCTGTGAAATTATTCAGAAGTGTACTTTTTGAAGCGATAAGCACAAATTAAGGCCCAACAAGAAGCTGCAACATCCGGCTACCTGCTGGGCTGACCCACTTTCTCTGGAGGGCACCAGGGCACTGCTTAAATTTCAATCATCCACCATATAAACAGGCTAGAAAAAGCACTAAAAATGTAAAGTTTATTTTATAAAGGAAAAGGTATACATACATATTTCTTTACTTTATAAAAGGGAATTTCCATGTGTCAATTTAAATGTGTTGCAGGTCTGAAATGCCAGAATGGATGTATATTAACAAATTAACACACGTACACATACACACACTTGCCTCATTAGGATGCTATGTAATTTAAAACAGACTCGCTGATGTGGTTTCTGACTCTCCATGACATGGACAAGAGTACAATGAACAGATATAAACTATTTGTAGTAAATTCTGTCCTTTGTTTTTTTCCCTTTAAAAAGCCAATAGTGTGGCATACAGTGTTAGAAACCACACAAGCAAGTCTATGTGTGACACCACACAACACCACACCACACAACTTGATTCGAGGGAAGTGTGTGATGAAATGCATGCATTTGTATTGTATGAACTTCCATTTCTTAGCCCTGTACCTCCAGTGCAAATCTAAAGAAAACTTTGCAAGAGCGACTACATTCAGGAAAGGAGAAAACTGCAGATGAGGTTCATTCTGAGGCTGATTCATTTAGAGCGAGTGTTGTTTGTTTGCACGATGCCGAGGTCACACAGTCCCAGTGAGAACGCTAAAGCTGTACCAGACTGTACTCTCTCTTTTCATGCCTGCCTCTTTTCATCTTTTTCGCTCATTCCTTCATTAAGCATCCGAGCACTGAACCCTATTGAAGTTTTTATTATTATGATTAAGATGATGCTTTTCTAAAATGATATGCAGAGCAAAGACCATGAGTTGTAGTATCTATCTATCTATTATCTATCTTCTAATGGCAAGTTCAGACAGAAATGTTTTGACCAATCAAGTATTATTTCTTTAGCTAGATCTCTATACTTTCACACAGCAACTGAGTTACAAGACTTACCTTGGAGTGCTGCTGGTGTCTGTCTCTCTGTCTGTCTATCCATCCATCCATCCATCCATCCATCCTGTTGTCTATTATTTTTTTTAAAAAGACTCTTAAATCATTCTTGATTTGGATGTATGGTTCTAAGAGATACCTTTGACTGGTCAATAGATTATGTATTATATTGTGGTTCTTTTAATATATTAGCATACATCTCGATTTAAAAATGTTTTTCTATTGGCAAAGAAACTTTCAGTGAATCCTCTATCTATCCATCCTTCCATCATTCATCCATCCATCCATCCAGCCATTCATCCACCATCCATCTGCATTATTAAAAATAAAGATTCTTAAATTGTTCTTGATTTGGAAGTATGATTCTAATAAGCACCTTTACTTGCTCTTTCTCATCTTTCTCTCCAGATTATTCTCTTTACACGTTTGACAGCATGTCATCACAGAGTGCAGCCTATTATTCATGAGAGGTATTTCAGCCTTCTCTGGCCCACACACCCTCCCCGTGTCTTCTTTTTTGCTACAGGCCAAGGGCAGCTGTCTAATAAAGCTCTCTCTGATTTGTTCCTCACTATGAGCACAGCATGCAGATATGAGTCCAGGTGAGATAAAAGTAGTCTGCAATTTCACGGGCAGGTGTTCTTCAGAGGTGGCTGAACATGGTGTAGTGGAGAAAAAAAGTCAAAGCTGTGGACTGTTCTGAAGTCATGAATCCATTTAGTGAAGAGTGTTTTTAGTGGCCTTTGAAGTGCAGAGAGGGAGCAATCAGTGATGTCGAATTGCTTGATTGTAAGATCTCTAAATGACTTCATATAAAAAGGGTAATCGGCTCCAAGACCTTGTGGCTGCAGAAGAAAATACTGCAGATAAGGTTCACTTTGAAGAAAAGGGTGCCACACATCTACATTTTTTGTTAAAACCAATGTGCCCTAAATGGTGGTCTTCAGGTTCTGAAGGTTCACTCCATACATTATTCTAGAGGAAATGGGTTTGTTTGACCACAATAGCCCTATTTATTAAACGTTAAGGTAAAAGATTAAGTCTGGAGTGCACACAGGTTAATCAGGATCAGAAAACTGTATTGGAGAAACATTCTTCTGTTGGGACTGCAAAGACACAGAGACAGAAAGACAAGAACAATATAAAAAAAATAAATAAAGTCAAAAGTAAAGGTCTGCAAAAATACTCTTTACAACAACACTTTACAATAAGACTACATTTACAAAGGCTTTATCAATGACTTATAATGCTGTTGCTAATTAGGTAGTATACAGTTTATAAATCATTAATAAACAGTTATAAACAGGTTATAACAATTGTCATACATTGATTAAGGCTCACTGTATGTTAAACTGTCAACCTCATCAGGAGTTTAACATACTAATACCATTAAAACACCAGATCTTGCCAAATAGTGAGCCTGCATCAGTGGATGACAACTTGTTTATAACTGCTTTGAAATGATTTATAAACTGTCTACATTAACAACCTGATTATAAATCATACCCATAATTGCTATACACACAAAATGCTGTGCTTTAAATAACTATAAAGTAAAGTGACCCCTTATGGTCGCATGCGAACACACCACAGCACACAATGAGAACAGTATGAAGTTCTTTCTCTTCATTTAACCCTGTCACCAAGTGAGGCAGGGGGCTGCCACCAACAAGGGAGCAGTGCGTGGGGATGGTACCTTGCTCAAGAGAAGAGATGCCACTAGCAGTGTTGGGATTCTAACCCACAACCTTCTGGTTGCAGGGGCAACTCCCTAACAACCAGGCCTCCAGCTGCCCCAAGATAAATAAGTACTTCTACGTAATTTTCTAGTAGAGTCAATGCAGATTGTGCAATTATGTCCCCAAATATTAAGTACTGAATACATACCCTTAAGTTTAGCACCACAGTGATCTCAGTTTAGGACCAGTTTAGCATCTCAGTTCAGGACCCCTGTACAGGGGAGTAAATGAGGTTACTGCTCACTAATGACTGGAGCAGAGGAGCATAGAGCGGCCTAAATGAAAGCATTGTTTCCTTTGTGAAATAAAGAAAGAAAGAAATAATAGTAGCAAAAGGACAAAAAGCCCGTCAATAAACTGCAGATTAAACTGCGGGTCCCTTATCTCCTCGCTCGTATTTCTCCGTAATTTACTCACTGCTCGAACATGCTGTAGGTCTCGTGCCCCTCCAGGCCTGTGTGTGTGTGTGTGTGAGGGAGGGGGGTGGGTTTGGATTTTGATGGATGACTGCATCATGCTCCATGGCTCAGCATCCACACACAAGCTGCCATACTCAATATCTACTGACAGAGTACACAGCTTCCTCTCTCTCTCTCTTTCTCTCTCTCTCTCTCTCTCTCTCTCTCTCTCTCTCCCTATCCCTCTATTTGTCCCTCTCCATCTTTCCTTCTACCTTTCATTTACATTTTTGTCTTCCTTTCTACCCACTCTCTCAGCATTCTCTCTTTCTCTTTCTTTATATTCTTTCTCTTCCCATCTCAATCCCCCTCTTTCCCAAGCTCTTGTATCCCTCTCTACCTTTTTCTATTTCTCTATTCTCTCTGTCTTCCTCAATATCCTCTCTTTCTCCACATCTTTTTTCTTTCTTTCTCTTTCTGTTTATTTCTCCTCCCATCTCTGTACCTCTCTCCCAATCTCTTTGTATCTCTCTCTCTCTCTCTCTCTCTCTCTCTCTCTCTCTCTCTCTCTCTCTCTCTCTCTGATATGTACATTTTTCATATTTATTTATTTTATGTTATGATCAAAGATTGGAAGGATAAGCTTCTGAGTTTAGCAGCTTCAAAGCATGGATGAGCTCAGCCTCTGTGTCTCTCTTTGCTGATATCATCACATTACTGTTATTGTTATAGCTCAAAGCCACACACTGTCACATTTTCCATCTTTTGTCCCTCAGAGGATCTTCAGCCACGCTGCAGCGGCCCATGGTGCAGGCTGGGGCACTGACTAAACCGGTCAGCAACAGACGAACTTTCTCCTCAGTCTGTTATTAAGATGGGAAACATATGACAGACAGACAGACAGACAGACAGACAGACAGATAGATAGACTATACTGCCAAAAGTATTTGCTCACCTGCCTTTACACGCATATGAACTTAATCCATAGGGTTTAATATGACGTCAGCCCACCCTTTGCAGCTACAACAGCTTCAACTCTTCTGGGCAAGCTCTCCACAAGGTGTAGGCGTGTGTTTATTGGAATTTTTGACCTTTCCTCCAGAAGCACATTTGTGAGGTCAGACACTTATGTTGGATGAGAAGGCCTGGTGCGCAGTCTCCGCTTCATCCCAAAGCTGTCCTATCGGATTGAGGTCAGGACTCTGTGCAGCCCAGTCATGTTCTTCCACACCAAACTCGTTCATCCATGTCTTTACGGACCTTGCATTGTGCACTGGTGCACAGTCTTGTTGGAACAGGAATTGGCCATCCCCAAACTCCCCAAAGTGTTTCCACATAGTTGGGAGCATGAAATTGTCCAAAACACTGGAACTAAGGGGCCAAGCCCGGCTCCTGAATAATAATTCCCCCTCCACCTAACTTCACACTCAGCACAATGCAGTCAGACAAGTACCATTCTCCTGGCAATCACCAAACCCAGAATTTGTCCATCAGATTACCAGATGGAGAAGCGCGATTTATCACTCCAGAGAATGTCTCCACGGCTCTAGAGTCCGGTGGTAGCATGCTTCACACCAATACATCTAACGCTTTGCATTGCACTCAGTGATGTTTGGTTTGGATGCAGCTGCTCGGCCATTCCATGTAGCCCTCTATGCTATTCTTGAGCTAATCTAAAGGCCACATGAAGTTTGGAGGTCTGTAGCGACTGATTCTGCAGATAGCCTCAGCAGTTTACGTGGCACCACTTGATGGCTGAGTTACTGTTGTTCCCTATCACTTCCACTTTGTTATAATACCACTGACAATTGACTGTGGAATATTTAGTAGCGAGGAAATAAGGTGGCATCCTATGATGGTACCATGCTGGAATTTGCTGCGCTCCTGAGAGCAACCCATTCTTTCACTAATATTTGTAGAAGCGGTCTGCATGACTAGGTACTTGAAGTTACATACCGATTGGTGATTGGAACACCTGAATTTAATTATTTCGATGGGTGAGTGAATACTTTTGGCAATATAATGTAGATAGACAGAAATAGTAATAATGGGAGTACTGAGGACATTGCTGTTCTAACCATGTTACAGTAGCATCACAGCAGAAATGTGACCTTTTCCTGACTTGAGTGTAACATCAGGCTCTTGTTTTCTCTGCACAGTTTTTGTTCTCGCTAATACGGCATTTCATTATACTGAAGGGTGATTATCTAGCTCAACTGCCCTTAGATCACTATTGATCATAGTGTCAAAGTCCACACAAACACACACACACACACACACACACACACACACACACACACTGCTTTCTGGAGCTCCATTAACAATAAATGCTTCTCTCCCTCTCTGCTGTCTTTGCAGAAGAAGTCATTAAGATCATATTAGGTTTGAAAGTGTGAAATCTGATATGATACAAGCGGCTCTAAATAATTACTAAATGCATTTGATGAGAATTAGGCAATTTTAAGCTTTGGTTTTTATTTTTTGACCTGGAAATACAAAGGTCAGAAAATTTGAAAATTGTGGATTCTGTTCCATTTCTAGGTCACTGTTTACATTGAAGCAATTCATGATACTGAACATGTTAAGACCTTTGTACAAAAGGTCAGATTGTTTTGTTTAATCAATATTTTCCAGTGAAGTGCATTTTCAGGTGGCTTTCAGGTAGATCTGACCTTCATTACAGGCTTTTCAAACAAACAACCATCCATTTTCTGAACCACCAGGGTCAAAAGGGGCGATAAAACAGAAAAGCCGAGAAACACAATTTAGCATCTCCAGTTTGTCTGAGGTGCTTGTCTTTGGACCCAGTGGAAACCCATGCAGAGAACAGGCACACTCCACATAGAAAAGACCGCATGGGAATAAAACTCATGACCCTCTCTCTCTGAAGGTCCACTATGCCACACATACACAAATATTCTATCATTAAATGAAAAGAAGGGATGCATTAAATACTGCAAAATGTAAATATTTCAGATAGTAAATTTTCACTCAAATTGTTTTACTGATAATGTAATGTAATTTGTGATGAAAACCTAATAATAAAATAAGAAAAAATTCATAAGAATTTTCTTTAGGACCCCACTATACACACAGATTTTGTAAAGAATCCAGTCTGGTCATTATGTTGTGTTGTGTTTATACTGAGTGTGTGTGTGTGTGTGTGTGTGTGTTGTGCGTGTGTTTTGGTAACGCTTTATTCCTAAGAAAATCAGCTTAACCTCCATGCTGTGCTAATGCAGGGGATGAGAGCTGTAATGCAGGGTTTGTGTCTGAGGCATTAGGCCTCTTTCTCATGGTAATAAAGTATTTGGCTGTGACTTTTGTCTGCATGTTCTGCAGGGGCTGGCAGACAGAGATGGAGCTCCGCACGTGCTCGGCAGTGCCAGGGCCTCTCAGGAGTGTGCCAGCATTGTGACGAGGCAATCCGGTCTTTGTATTTCCTCTCTCTAAAACAGAATGTGTATTTCAGTATTCCCACCATAATTCTGGGTAAAATGGAAGTTTAAATGGTCGTAGAGCTCCCTGGCTCCATCAGAATAAAAAATATATCATAACGAATCTGAACAAGAGCCGAAACCTCTTGAAGAGATAACACAGGTCAACAGGGCAAAATTACCAGGGATAAGTTTATGTGGGTTTTGTAGTGTTTTTAATGCTGATTTCAAATCTGTGTGTAGTTTTTTTTTCCACATTTATAGTTTTTGTGATGAAGTTAGTTCTATACTGCTAGATAGTTGGTATAATGATCATATAATAATCATATGCTGAGCGTTTTTGAAGAAACAGTGGTGTCTGACTGACACTGA
>JBBPDB010132506.1:0-16209 GCA_037974465.1 Brachypetersius altus
TGTGTGTGTGAGTGTGAGAAAATACATTTCACATGTATCTGAGCGAGCGTTTCATATGTGTGTGTGAGCCCTTTTCACCCGTATGTGTATAAGTGTTTCATATGTGTGTGCGCGTAAGACCATTTCACCTGTATCTGTATGAGTGTTTCATATATGTGTGTGTGAGTTTCCAGTAGAATGGATGCATGCGTGACAGTTTCATATGTGAATGCGTATGTGTTTCAAATGTGTTTGTGCAACAAAAGTCTGAAATATTTCCTAAACGGCCTCTCATACTGAACGCATGGTAATTACAATAGTCATTACATTCAGCACATGGCAAAACCAGGCTCTAATAACATTTTGTGTGTGTATAAAATGTGAAGCAATTCTACTTTGGCATTTTTTCCAGTATCAGTGGGTCAAGTAATTAGGTATTAGGTAACGTATGAGGAAACACATGTTTAATAAAATTAACTGTTAATATGAATACGTTTCTTTATAACTGTACAGTGCATTGCCTTCTGTTTTAAAATATGCTTTTAGCACTGAATGCAAATCTACTAATTTTGCATTTGTGAGAGAAAATGAGAGTGAATGTGACCAGGTCTGTGTAACTCCAAGACCTGCCATATTTGGAGTTACATATATGTAAGTATCTTTCAATTGTAATAAGCTCAGGATTAAACAGCCACAGGCCTTCAAAGCCACCAATCACTCAAAACATTCCCAACTTTCACATTCACAAATTTTACTTTCAGCAAAAGTTGAACATTTTATAACGTTTTTCTGAAAGCCTTTTAGGGAAATTTGTTTCTTTGTTTCTTTCTTTTTTAATTAAAACTGCTTTTGACAACACAAGCAAGTACACGTATCATTTGTCACTGTGACATACAGATTTCACTCTTGCAGATTGCAAGAAAGAATGAACTGTGGACTGTATATCAGTCAAGAGTAATTCAAAATAAATGGAAGCCCAAGGTGTCTGTGAGTCAAACTGGAGAGTTTGTAGTATTTCTGTAGCAAGAGCAGTAGCAGTAGAAATTGCTGGATTTAGGAATATGCACAACAATAGGATGTTTCACCTCCACCTGGCCTGCCCCTCTCTAAAATGAAACAGGCTGCTGCCTGGCAGACCCTGATGAGCCTCTAATTAATTACCTGTGGAGCCAGCGGCCCTGACTAATTACCCATGTGGCAAAGAGTGATTATGCAAGAGTGATATGTGTGTCACTCATACACACCAACCCCATCTCGTCTCACACTTCATCATGCAGTCAAGTCTCCCACATACCAGCTTAGTATGCCACACATTGTACCTCAACCTTTTTCAAATAGTGGGGTGCTGGAACTCAGGAAAGTGGGGTTGCTCAGGGATTGCTTAAAAAAAGAACTGAATATTAACATATTCATTTATTTTTATGTTATATTTGTATAATTTAAAAATCTGCAGTGTAGCAGTGCATGGATTCTTTTGTTGACTGTTTTGTAGACATATAGCATGTTATATACTGTTGGATGTTCAGTTTTCAGAACCCCCTGCAAACAGTCATAACCCCTTCACGGGAATCACTATACTATGTTATTTTTTCCCTTCATAATTTCCCTCACACTGACACAAAAATGTGTAGAGTACCATTCTGTGCAGACCATTAAAAAATCCTGTACACAGTTGACCCTGTGCATTTAGGTAAATAGCATTCTTCTAGTAACTGCCAAACCTGAAGACTTGCTAAATGGAATCACACCTCAAGACTTCAAGTCAAGCAGATTTTATTGTAATTTCTACCATATACACAGTACATAGAAAAAATGAAACAGGACCATGGTGCAACACAATAGCAGAACAGAAAAGAACAAGAGGAAGAGTACCACTTGTGTTATGGGCTGGCCAGTGGCCAGATTAGACCCCTGCTTTTGTTTTTGTTTCTATGTTCTGTTCAGTTTTCTGTGGGACTTGTTTGGGTTGTGGGACTTTTATTTTGAATCCTTTCCATGTATCTCTGGTCCTTGTAGTTTTCTGTCTGTGTGCTATGTGTCCATGAGTTCCACCTGTTTCAGTTTAGTCTTGTGATTGTCATAGTATAAAGTGCTGTCTGTGTCTCACTTCCCCAGTGTTCCCATCGATATGCTCACCCCTACCTTTCCCTTTATCTGTTTTTTGCTCTGCTCGGATCCAGACCACGGAGGCCATTGAGCCTGTTTTTGTTGCCTTATCTTTTCTTTAATAAAAGCTAGAAACCGCATCATGGAAACCTGTCTGCCTGGTTCGTCTCGACCCCTTAAAGGTGACACATGGCCGGGTGCTCGCGCCCTCGGTCATGACAGTATGGCTCTAAGAAAATAATGTTCATTTATGCGGGACCTTTGTATAAAGTACAAGGGTCCTAAGTACATAATACCAGGTCCTGGATTACAGCTGCAAAGGACATGGGGACACAAACAGTTTGTTTTCTTATTATTTTGTAAAGTAAAGTACAAAAAGTAATTTTTCTCAACAGCACACAGTGTGAACTATTCACCCGAGCAAAGACGAGGACAGCCAGTAACACACCATCCAGAGAGCAGTGTGAGGTGACGACACCTTGCTCAAAGGTACCTCAGGGGTGCCACTTGTCGTTCCTGGGATTCAAACCCATGACCTTCCGATTACAGGAGCAACTCCCTAAACAGCAGGCTAACAGCTGCCTTGTGTTATATGATGACTCAATAGAAAGTTTTGGTTAAACACTTGAAATACTCTTGAAAAAGTTAGGCAATTAATTTTTGTCACAGTTAACCACTGAGTACGCCTTTCAGGCAATTAAAGTTTGATTTGTGTGAAATTAACCATTAACCAGTGGTTTGATTTTGAACTACTAGAATAAGACATGGTTTAGCGTTATTGTTTTGTATTGGTGTGTTTTTACCCTCAGTTTATGACCATGTTTTGATATGTATGGCCTGAACTGGAGACCTAGCTATGATAGTCATGGTTCATTTATTAAATGTAATTTATGATAAGGGCTTTAAATCTCTGGGGTGCTATGCACCTTTTACTCCTGTCTTGTTTTGGCTTTGATCATCCAGGAAGGAGGCGACAGTGGGACTAAAATACCAAACTAACCAAGGAAAGCATTTAACCAAAACGAGCTGTTATGCATTCAAGAGATAATAATCCCAGTTTCAACTTAAACGTCTTTTAACAGACTTAAATAATGGCAGCCTCTAGGGGCCGCTGACTGGGGACGTGACAATACCCAGAATTTGCTGTATCAAACTGCATTATTGAGCCCATCTGTCTAGCTGTCCCTAGGGTAAGACAAAAAGTGAGGTCAGTGCAGTCAAAACAGTGGCAAATCAAAGGGAAACATCTCAAAATCAGATTTTCAAAACACACAGTGGGGAACATAATGAGTAGGACGAATATTAATGAGCTCATTGGCAGTCTGCCCCTAAATTTGAGGTATTTAAACGAGGATTGCCCAGGAAAGTACAAAAATGTTTTATTACTACTTCCTATACTTTATTCGTAGAATTCTGGGCTGCTAAGTGAGGGTGACCTTGGAGGTACGCTCTTAAAAATGAAGGTGCATAAAAGGGGACCTTTGCGTGATGCCATAGAAAAAACACTTTTTTAAACCTTTCAGTGGATTTTTCTATATGTGAGTGTTTAAAGGTTCTAGAAACAGGCCCACAAATAGTATAAAACCTTTACCTGTGAAGGCAAGTATAGGAAATAGGTTGTGTTATATAGTGTGACCATGCTAGTACATAACATTCTGAGTGATGACCTATTAATACTTCATATGATAAATGATGCATTGGCTATACTGGCTACAGCATTAGCTACTGAAATGTATACATTTTCTCAAGCAGCATTTCTAAATATTTTAAGCATGAGTGAAATAAAAAGTAATATTCATTTAATATTATAAATGCTTGCACACCCTTTGGTCCTGGCTGTGACTGTAATGCACTGGTTTCAGTATAACATGATCAGTTATTATAAGCTATTCTAATTAGTGCATGTGTTTTGGATATTACATTAATTTATTTAGCTAAACTATTGTTTAGTTAAACAATAGTGTTTTTAACTATTCCTTGAAAGGTTAGTCTGTTTGTAGTGTAATAAGTCAAGTGCAGAAAATGCTAACATGGATTCATCCTAGCTTTAGGAGATTTACTAATCTTAAAGGGGACATATTATGAAAAACTCACTTTTTTAAAAAACAATAATAGGTCTATGGGCTGTACAAAACATGTTAATGACATTCTTTACACAAAATCACTCTCGCATAAAGAGATCTCACCAGTTTTATTCTTCACAGTTTTGGTCCCTTTCAAGATGAGCTGTTTCAGGGCTCTGTCCCTTTTATGCAAATAAGCTGTTGCTGGCCACGCCCTACCTATGCCATGCTCCACCCACTCCTTACGCTGCTTGTTTGACACAAACCAAATGAAACGAAACAAATAAGTTAGTTCATACTTAACTGCAATAGAAACACAAGTCATTATTTGAAAGTACTTACATCTCCCTCATCTGCTGATTAGTCACGGACAGTAGATTCAAAACGCTTAAAATGAGTCCAACTGCAAACAAAAATAATTATTTTTGAGCTTTTAAATTTGGGAGCTGCAAAGACCCAAGATGGCTGCTGAAAGGGGTGACAAGCAACAGGCTAGTGGGTGGTGTCCTCAATAGATGGTTGAGGTGGTTCTATGCGACGTCACACTGGGCCCTCCGTCCAAACGTTTCATTTTGAGAGGGTCTGAAACTGTGAAGAATCAAGCTGGTGAGATCTCTTTATGTGAGAGTGATTTTGTGCAAAAAACTTCATAAACAGTTTTGTATAGCCCACAGACCTATTTGAACTAAAGTGAGTTTTGCATAATAGGTCCCCTTTAATATTAACAGTGGCTTGCCTTGTTAAGATGAAAGCTGTTTGTCACAACCTGAACAGCAGCCTTGGACCTTGAACGTTTTTTTTCTCATTCAGCAAAGGTTTATACAAGTTTTATATAAGAATTACATATAAAAATAAATACTGTTTGGACAAAAGTATTGGGACGTGTGACCATGACACCCACTGGCATAGACTTTTATATGAAGCTGGTCCCCCTTTTGCAGATATAACAGCTTCCATTCTTCTTGGAAGGCTTTCCACAAGATTTTGGGGAATTTGTGTCAATTTGTTCTGTAAAGCATTTATGAGATCATACACTGATGTTGGACGAGAAGGCCTGGCTCACAATCTCAGTTCCAGTTCATCCCAAAGGTGTTGGATGGGGTTGAGGTCAGGGCTCTGTGCGACCAGTCAAGTTCTTCCACACTGAACCCATTCAGCCATGTCTTTATGGAGCTTGCTTTGTGCACTGGGACACAAAATTGGAAGCACGGCATTGTCCAAGATGTCTTGATTTGCTGAAGCATTAAAATTGAGCCCTTCACTGGAAGTAAGGGGCTTAAACCAAACCCTTAAAACAGGTGTGTCCCAATACTTGTGTCCATATAGTGTTTGTCTCATGGTTTTTGAAAAGTTGTAATAAACAGAATTTTTCATATGAAAATGTTCCAGTTGGAAAATGCTCCAGTATTATGCTTATTTCATTTAAGCATGTTTTGTTTGGAATATTTGTAACAATTCTTGAACCACCAATTTTAGAATAATTGAAAAATGATCAGATTTGTTTCTCAATTATCTTTTGGTAGATATGGCTAAAAAAGGTTTGCTCCCAGAACAGAGCAGAAGGCCTCACATGTCAGACTAACCAACAGAATAATGATGTAGTGAAAGAGGAATCAACCAATCATACCAAATTCTAGATCTGAAACCATGGGCATTGTTAGGTCTATTTTGGGGGGGTCTGAAGCCCCCCACAAAATTATCCCAAGCCACCCTAAATATATACTCATTACTCACTATTTTTAAATTATTTATCCAAACATTTCATACAAGATATCACTGAGCGCAGATACGCACTTTACAAATAGAAATAAGACTACGAACTGAAATTTAAAATTATGAGTCTAGATATCATTATTGAATTAAAATGATATACTGGCTGTTGAAGCTGCTGTAGGTAGCAGGCGGGCATTAGGACCCAGGCAAAGCTACACGTAGCTGCTTGTTAGCAAGTAGCAACCGGAGCCCATTTAGTAATATTTCTCTGGTAGTGCCGTTTGTACTCAGTTCAACAGAACGATACTATGAGAGTCCGTAACTGCTCACTGCTTAACTTTACTAGTTTCCTTAAGTGAAAATAAAGGTTTGGTGAAAAGTTTTCAGCCCTCTATACACGCTAATTCCTTCTTACAACCCTGGGGGCTAAGCCCACCTTGACTTTCCATCCTAGTGACGTCCCTGTCTGACACTGAGTGTGAATGTGTTTGTCAGCCTAAAAGAGTGGGTTTGTGTCAGATGGTAACCAGCAGAAGTTATATTCCAGTTCTCTTTACTGAAGGAGTCATTCTAGAAAGGCAGCATACAAAAATGTGTTAGCATGTTTTACAAGCTTCCAAAAATCATCCATGTGCAATTCTAGCACTAACACAGCACTAGAATCCTATTAGAGCACAAGCAGGAGTTAACATTATCATACAGATGAGTTTTTCTCATTTTGTGACTGTATTTGTGGACGTTAGCTGAAGGGCTAGCAGTGTTAGTCATCATTTGCCACAGCATCATGTTAATGTCATCACCCAGTTATTATGATCTTCAAAATGCTTCTGCAGTTTCTGTCTTTTGATGTTAAATCATTTTTCTTAATCAGTTAATGGCTAGATCAGGCATGTTAGGACCAGGGAAAAGATGAAACAGCTTCAGTTTTAGATGACTTTAGAATTGAAGGGGCATTTTTAAAAAGTGCCTTTAATACTGATTGATGAACTGTAGATGAACATTGCCTTGACTGGCTGCCCTGCATTGTTTGCAAAAAGCATTATTTGTAGCTTCAATGTGAATAGGCGGGGCTTAGCTACTATTGGTTGAATAGGAGGCTACATATAAATGTATTTTTGTGACATCAAAAAGCAATGAAATCAAATTTTTTGCAGCTTAGGTCCTAGACAGTCTCCATTTATGGACTGTGAGGAAATATGTAGTAAAGACCTTCTGTCTTTAAATCCTGGATGGGGGAGGTTTTTACAGTTTCAGTATTTGGTCAGAATGTTAAAAGATAAGTGATGTTACTCAGTGCTACTCTGACATTAGCACCGATTTCATTTTATTTGAGCTCCTCTTGCGCCAATATGTCGTGTTTCCACAGCGTTCATGCAGCTTTAACACTTTACACACTTGCGCACAAAGATTCTCCAGCCTTTAAAGCCTTTGCTTATCACAGAGAGCGCCTCCACTACTGAAGTGTACAGTACATCACCTCTCATTAGCTGCATCGGTGTGTCCCGCTCTTGTTTACCTAGATGCGTCTGCTGGTGGGTGAGTCACACCTTGCAGTGTTGGAGGCCTCGCCGCCGGGGACCAGTGCGTATGCAAATGAGGTGCACTAGTAGCGTGTCTTAATCTGGATGGACAGGCTGGGGGTCTGCAGTGGATAGAATCATCACACGGCCTCAGGGGGACATACAGCCAGGTGTTCGGCCCATCAAACAGGAACACAGAGCTTTACACATGCTTTTAACCCGTAGAATGCGAGCAGCACAGATCTGTGCAGGACGCACAATAAATGGTAAAAATACACCATACAGCAAAACAGCTCCTCTGGTTTGTACTGATGCTTGAGGTACATGTTTAAAAACATATAACAATAATAACCTGTTTTGGGTTTTAAAACTAACATCAGACATAAATAAAGACCAAAAAAGTTTTTCATTTTAGAAAAAATAAAAACACAATCTTTGAACCCTGGAGAACTTTCAGTATAGTCTCCGCCCACAAGTGAATGGGGAAAACCTGCAGAGGGAATGGGGTCCGGAGAGTGGCCGAGTGGTTCCGCATCATGTAGAAGAGCAGCAAACGACAGATTGTGTAGGAGAGCAAACACCGCTTTTAGACTTTTTTACACTGTTTATATTTATTGAAATCAGATATTACCAATACACTCTGACTTCTAAGGGGTTTCACTAATAAGCATGTTCTCTTTGTCGATTTCATTACCTTCCAGACATTCCAGGAGGGTCAGAAACCACTCCCCACTGTGAGAGTGTGGGGGGGGGGGGGGTGTCTGGTGTAGATGTTCCAGTTTGACAAAAAAGGCCCTAAAGTGGGGTCAGTGACCAAATGTACTCCATAAGCACCAGTGACATATGGGAGGGAGGGTATGTGTATGAAGACGGGGAACACACCGTGCGTGTGGAAAATGTTAATTGTTAAACCGAACGCACCCCTCAAGATGGATGCACTGCGAAAGTGCTTTGTCATCAGTGAGTCAGCCAGAGAAGGAGAGAGAGTGTACAGTGTGTGTGTGTGTGTGTGTGCGTGTGTGTATGGACCTCGACACAATCAAACTGAGCCATCAAAATCCACCCATGAAAGCATCAAGAGAGCTCAAGACTGGCTCTCAGTATGGGTCTGCGTGTGTGTGATGGTTGCACATGCGTCAGAGGCATTTGTTTGCTGCCTCTTTGAAATGGAGTCATAGTCCAAGTGTACACACAAACACACACGTGTATACATGCACTATGAAGAAAAAGAGATCAGTCAGAGTCAACATCAAGGAGTGGCTGGGTGATTGACAGGTGGAGGAGGCTGTAGCCTTCTTCTGAATGATGCAGAAGGAGTCCATTTTATCTCTATTGATCAGTAGGCCCTGGGGAGAGAGGGGCACAACCTGATGTGGGGGTAAAATTCCTCCTAGATCTTTAATGGGGTTAAACTGGTTCCAGTAGAAAGTGCTTTTGATCATCTCCTGTTATTCCCATGGCAACCACATCTGCGAATTTTCACAGCAGTCTGACAGACAGTTGTCCATGAAAATAAGATTATTCATCAGACATGTCACCTACTATGTATAACTCACATGAGAGCAACACTGTTAAAACCAACCCCACCGTGTGGAGGCTGTAATCAAGCTTTAGTGTTGCAACCTAGAGCCCCAGATTCAGATGCTGTTGGAGATGTTAAAATTACTCACTGACCATAGCATTTGGTGTGTATAATATGTTTTGTGTTTTATTTGACTTATTTGACTGTTTTATTTGACTTTTATTTTTTTATTTTTTATTTATATTGTCTCTGTGTGCCTGTGCAATCGTAACATAAGCAGTTTTCTCCAGGATTAATAAAGTTTTGTTCCAAAGAGGCCTATTGCAATCAGCACACGTACACACAGCCCCTAGCAGGATCTTACAATTCAAGGTATCAAATTCACTATAGCAAGTAATATTGATGATGACTGAAGGCTGTATTATCGTAAGCTTTAATATAATCTAATAAAGATATTTACCTCCGATGATGCATTTCCTGACCAGGCTGCAGGCAGTTGGTTATAACAATGCCTTTACATTTGACAGTGCTTTGCAGTGAGTGTCATGAGATTACCTCCACATATAAAGAGCAAATTGCAAATGATGACATCTATTACTGTAGTCCTGATACAAAACTGAGAGATGAGGGGCAGACTGCAGAGGCCCTGCAGACTGGAGAGCAAATCGTTAGAACACACAATACAGGTCTAGCGGTTAAACTCTATACCCTGAGAGATGATGAGAGTATTGCAACTCTATCTATGATCAGTGGACAAGAACATGTCTACTTAGGACTCAGAGCATGTCAATAAAATCTGATTTTAACAAATTCAATCGGTGTAAAACAGTCTAAAACTGGTTATTGTTCTCCTACGTTTCTTCTTTTGCAGAACATGAATTTCTGCCTTTTCTTCACCATCTGAATCATCTCCTCCTGCCCTGACTCTGTTAAGCCATGGCCACTGGGCTTTTAGCCACTTTATTCACACTGCAAATAAGCACGAGTTGCCCTGTTGTCAAACACTACACAAGCGTTCCTGGAATGCAAAATCAGGCAACCAGGATGAAAAAACATCAACCAGAAACATTTATTGTTTTAGGGAAACATGGATAAAGGGAAACATGGATAAAACATCAATGATGTATGAATGTATCCATGATCATTTATTTCATGGACCTTTAGTTCATTGTCACTGTTTTCCAATCTATAAAGATCTCATGACTTTCCATTGCACCATCTGTCATCTCCTTTTTCTCTTTTCGTCTGGAAGTGTGTCCCCCGACTGAAGCTCACAGTCCTCTCGAGACATGACTTTGCATTTGTCCACTCAACAAAAGTATCAGCAGCTAAAACCATTTGGTGAGAAAATAAGATGCCTATTCCCTGTGTCTACGGGTATTTTAGGTATGGGTGGCCTCATCTCTCAAAAAAGCCTCCAAAAACCCACTTGCTTTGACACAAACTGCCATTTTCAAGTTTTCCTTCCCATAAAGAATTTTCACTGTCCTTAAGACATGTATGTAGACTAGGGCTGGAAAAGTTACAAGTTATTATCACATTAACACATTATTTACTTAACGCCGGCTATTATTTTATGGCGCGTTAATGCAGGTTTTTAAAAATCCTTTTATTTTGAAAGTAATGAACAAATGTAATGGGATGCTTGACCCCTGCAAAAACCAGTCAACATGTACAGCGCTCCCAGCTTTTGTCCATACAAGACGCCTGACCATTACACCAAATATAACTTTAATAACACTGCATTCAGATACATAGGCTTTCATATGGAGTTGGTCCCTCTTTGCAGCTGCTATAATGGGTCGCCCCCTGCTCTGGGCTCAGAGGGTAACTTGTTTTTCAATAACAAGCTAGATGAAACATGAATGCCCTGCAGTGGCAAATAGTTTTGGTTTCATTTTTAATTTTATTACGTTGTTTAAATTGACATTTACAGAATTGTTGTTGCCCATCATTAGTATATATGTATACGTATGTATTTGTATATGTGTAAGATTCTTTTTTTTTTTAAATGTTGTTGACAGTATTGACTGTCGTTAATAAACATATTTGTCTACTGCTGTGTTGATAAGAGTATTAAAAACAGTATGTTTAGGACAGACTGAAAGACTGTGGCACATATGAGATTAAATATTTTAATCTACTGAGAGCCCTAATATATACATATATGTGTGTTTGTGTATATGCATATATATGCATAAAATATGGTACTTAAGAAAGTTCATCAGCAGCATTTTACTAGATTTCAGAAGCTCATCAATTGCTTTTACAACCTAGTGAGGGTGGTGCACAGGCCATAAGTTTCCTCTAGTCTCCTCATTAGTTCCACCTCATCGAGTAACTATTGCTTGGCCAGAAAATGAAGCTTCACCTATTTGCGTCATGCCCTCAGAGGACTTTTCTCCACTGTTACCCTGAGGAGATAGTCAATTTTAGCAACAAAGTCTGGAGATAGTAAAGCCCACATGAATGAACAAGGTGAGATGCAGTCAGAGAGTGCAAAGTGCAATTTCTCTCTCTCTCACTCCCTCCCTCTCCCTCCCTCCCTCCCTCTGTCTCTCTTTCCGTTCCCCGCTGAGTGTGCTGAGCGTAGAGGAGCACTTTAATTAAAAGTTCTTCAAACCATTCAGTGTGCTTCAGCCTCGTCCACAGTGTATTAATCAAACCAAGGTGCTACTGAAAACCCATCAGATTAACTTCTTTCTTATTCTGGCCTGAAGCTCCAAGCAGCTTGTTTTTCTAGGCGAATCGATCATTGCTGGCCTACCGGTCTGTACAGGCCTACATCAGTGAAATAAGAATTCAGGACCAAAATGAACTCAAAACGAAGTAAAATGTACTTTGATTTTTAAATGAAACCCAGATGTCTGCAGCTCAGTACTCTTCGTTATATTCCCTTGAAAGAAGAGGAAGGCGAATAGAACAGGTGTAATGTGTGCCCCTGCTGTGTCCCTGTTTTTTGTCTATGTCTTTGTTTACATTTGCCATGTGTCCATGTGAGCATGTTGTTGTTTTGGGTCCTAGACCGCCTTAGCCCCGCCCCCTTGTTTTCCTGTTCACCTATGTTTTGTTATAGTCTCCACCCCCACTCAAGTGTTCTCTTTTTTCATTAGTATATTATTAAGCGTATTTCAGTCCGTGTTAGTGGATCATCGATGAATGGTTGAATAGAATATCTTCAGTTATTGTGCCTGCATGATTCAACCCTGTGTTACTCCACTATCATACGAGATGATAGATGATAGATGATAGACACATAGATAGATGAGATCATCCTGCTAATTACGATGTGGTAATTTGGTCGAGCAGACCTGTTGCTGATGTTTAGTATAGCTGGATTGAGTTGTCTAGGATTATTGCACGTTCGTGTGTTGGTTTAAAAAGCGATATGCATCGACAGTAGAAACACTGATCACAACCTCTTTGATTAGTTGACGAAATGGCAAAAGAGCAAGCTCAATTTTTTTCTCAAGCAGAGCAAGAGCTTTTATTAGAGGGTTATGTGTCACAGCTGAAGGCCGTGTGAGGCCACTGTTTTGTTTGCGTTTTTCCTGTCCTGTTCTGTTCTGTTTTTCATGGGTCTTGGTTGGGTTTTTTGGGCTTTTATTTTGAAGCCGCCTTGGCATATGTGTTTGTAGTCATTTGTAGTTTTGTGTCTTGTCACGTGTTCCCCTTGTCTCACCTGCATTGTGTTTAGTCTAATTGCCTGTGTATATAAGCTCTGTTCGGTCTAGCTGTCCTCATGTCTCCATCGCCTCATGTGCGCCTCATCTTCCCTGCCTGTTTTTCTGTGTGCTTGAAACCTGCTTATTATCTGGAAGGCCATTGTGCCCATTTTTGCTGGATTTACCTTTTGTTTAATAAAGTCTCATCATGGAGTCAAGCCTGTCTGCCTGCTCTGTTCCAAGAGGTAAATCACGAGGGCCCATTCCACCCAGCCCTCGTGACATTATGGAGAATTTCAAACTTTAATAAAGACAATGCTGCAAAAGCCAGGAGAGAGGGCTGGCAAAAAGTAACAAATTAAATGTTACTTGATATGTTGTTTTATTTATATGTGTGTATATATACCTCAAATCCATTTTTGTATTATTTGCTCTATTTGTCATATTTAAGCGATATCTCAAGAAATATATTGTCATGCTACGGCAAAGGATCCTGTCTCACGCAAAACATGAGGAATTTGAAAAACTCCACACCTTCGGTAACCGGTTGCTCTCATAAACGGACAAGACATTGCTGCGACAGATTTGAGAAAATTACCTCCACTATATCATCAGACGTGACCTCGCCATTTCAACAAATCATAACACGCCAGGAGCGCAGCCTCATTCCTGTTTACATGAAATAAACCTGCTCCCGACCGAGTTTAAGCTGACAGACCGGTTGCTATGACAGCAAGTCCGAGATGCACATCAAAGAACGAAACAATCCAAGATCAGGACAAATCCACAACAATCAAATCCAGCTAACTGAGTTAGTGACGTATGAAGAACGGACCCCAGGAAACTTTGTCAGTTTTTGTGTTTTATTTCTTATTTGTTTTAAACTTTTGGGATGATGCACCTACGTCTCAGACTCAAATGTTACTACAGGCTGGAATTCTAGCAGCAAATCCTTAATGTATTCAGTAGAAGGTGTGGTTTTGTGAGGAATGCCAATGAAGAAAAGATCAACACGTGACAGTATGAAAACCATTAACCAGAGTTTCCCTTCTGTGTTAATAATGAAGGAAAGACATGCAGTGCTGAGGTGAGCCATTACTGTGGGGCTCGAAACAGATCAAACAATACAGACAGATACCAAAGAGGACGCGAGTCATTTTATTAAAACCAAAGAATCTTGTGCCTTTCTTCATCAGGATCCTGTTTCAAACGTTTGAGATCATGAAACGTTTGAGTGTCTTAAATACATGATGGTACAGATAGTGCAGATACAGAACAGCCACTGGCAGACCCATACGTCTAATTCAGACAGAATATGATCCCATTTCCCAGAACCTGAAAAATAACTTGATTTTTACTCGAGAGCTCTGAAGGCCTTTATATTACCTGTCACACCACTTGGCGCTATGAAGCTTGACTCAGGTTTAACAAATAATTTCAAATTGCTTTCTGAACAGTCCTGTGTTTTGGGGTTCTGGAAACGATTTGATCTACCATTTGTTCTTTTGACTTCTGTCCTTCTGGCTTCCATGGAGGTCTGTGAGATCAGGGGTTGTCCTACACTAAATATTGATACCTCAGTGAGTGATGCTGGTATGATCAAGGTCAAAAATGAACCCTTTAATGGCTGCGGTGGCTGGTGATCCTCCTTGCTGTGACTTCCTCAAGACGATCAGCTCAAAAGGGCGAATGAGGACAAAATGACACATATCACATAGCGGCCCCTGTCTGTTTACTCAGCCCTTCAGAGCTAGTTGTTATTATGAGTAGTGAAGTCACCACAGCAGCAGGCCCAGCAGAGACAGGATTGGCAACCCTTGACCTAAATCAGCCGTCCGACACTGGGTTAATGATAATGAAACAGCAGAACACTGCCAACCGCAGTGTCCCTCTCTCAGCACATGGCAGCCGGGCAGTGCTGTCCAGTACTCTGCTGGGTTCACTATAGAAGCTACTGTAGCACTGGCAAGTGGCTCCTCAACTGCACTTTAAACAACCCGCATGGTGCACTTGTGCAGATAGAGGCACATGGCGAACTGACACTATATGCATGAAAAATATCACCTTTTGTTAAAGCAGTTAAACTGCATAATTGCTGACATATTGTTTTAGTCTTTTGAGACGAAGTCGGAAGCTTCAAATAAACTTTAACTGTCCCTGAAATTTCCATTGTAAACGCAATGAGTGATGACGCCTCCCCCGCCTCAAAGCTTCCAACAGTCAGACCGGAGTAGACTGTTTATAATCGCCCTGAATGAACTTTTAGTGTACTGAAGAACGGAGCTAGAGCTTTTAACTAGATATTTAATCAGCATGCTTAATGGACTGAGCCTCAGCTCATTCTTTTAAAAGTTTACAGGAGAGAAATAGCTAGACGTGTCAGAGTGGAAGCTTTAATACATATACATTTTTACTTTGCATGAATATCTGTTTAGAAAATAACGTAAGACGATAATAGTGTCTTGGAAACAATGTCAAAGTGAAGGGCATGTACCTTATTTCAGATGAGGAGGGTGAGAGCAGCCTGCTCTGATGGAGATGGATGAACCCACAGTGGAATTGAACGAATTTTCATTTGTCAAGCAATAAGGTCATGAAATACTACTTGTTTGGGAAAAGCTCACTTTTATATGTTCAGACTGGATGTCTTTGGGGTCCACTGTGGTTTTATTGTGTCTCGGAAGTAGAATGCACTTACTTCTGTTTCAAATCAATGTCTTGCTCTCCTTGCTTTGTGCCACATTGTTTGAAGTAGGAGAAGCTCAAAGAAGGTCTCTGGGTACATTCAGTGATGGCTGGTCGTTGCAAGGGAGAGCTAAAATAATAACATGTGTCAATAGTTTACACACTGCAGCACTGTATTTAAGAGCCCCTTCCTGGGTACAGCAGTGAAACAATGTAGTGCGCTGTCTACTCATTGCACTTAAATTTTGATGTGTACCATTACCTAACAGCGAAAGTCAATAGAACAATCACACCACCTTATACCTGAACTTTAAGTGCCTAGTCTCATTATCAGCTCCACTGACCATATAGATGCACTTTGTACAATTACAGACTGTAGCCCATCTGTTTCTCTGCATCATATGTTTGCTCCCTTTTCCTCATTCATCAAAGATCAGTACCCCCATAGGACCACCAGTGATGTGTGTGTGTGTGTGTGTGTGTGTGTGTGTGTGTGTGTGTGTGTGTATCACACAAAAATGCTGCTGGAATTTTTAAAGACAGACACACACACACACACACACAAAACACACACAGGACAGCATCCCCAGGCCCCTTACATGCCGAATAAGTCATGAAATAACACCTGATCTCTTGTGGTCCAGTGGGGGCCCTGATCATTGATGAATGAGGTAATGAGGAGCTAACAAATGATGCTGAGAAACAGATGGACTACAGCCTGTAATTGTGAATTACAACGTGCACTAAAGAGCATGTTAAAATTCAAAAGTTCAAATCACAATTTAAAGACTATAGTAAATCAAAGGGCATGAATGTTTGTTATTAGCTTCAGTGCAGTTGCACCTCCATTAGTCTCAGCCTCAGACGTTGGCTAAACGCCTGATGCATATGGTACACTTAACTGGAAACACTTCAGGAATGTCAAAGTCGTCATCTGATTGGTTGAATTTTATCGG